>CM043122.1:40805271-41045919 GCA_023701765.1 Hylyphantes graminicola | reverse complement strand
AGCACCCATAGTCCTTGGTCACGAAAGCTGAAATTGGCACGGCAGGCCTTGGTCCATTAATGGGCTGTTGCGCAGGAGTTTAGTTTTTTAATTGAATATATATTTTTTTGAAATGTGTATTGCTGGAAAAGCTGACAACTAGGTGATGGATTTATACTTCTGTATCCTTCAAATGGGTATTAGTTACTTGGCTGTTACTAATAGTTTAAGTAAGTCTATTGTGACTTAATCGAATTATCGGAAATTTTGTGACGGTGTACATATTTTTTACATAAGAAAACAGCATAATTATCGTAGGGGGGAAACTGAATTGTGTGCCTAAACATTGTATGATCTGTGAAACACATTGGAATCAATACAAAGATATAGCGCTGAATTGAATTTTGTTTTGCTAAAGTGCATAAAAATATGATATAACGTTTCGAAAACAATGAAATAGTCAATAAAAAGATTAGCTATATATTCCATAACAGCTACGCTTTAATTAGCAGAATTGGCTTATTAAATACAAATTCAAATACAAAAATTTTCGACCAAAAAACAGGACAAGGTTGGTCCATTTTTTTTAAATTTCAGACCATGTCCTCTGGTTCGTAAATTTAAGTTAAAAACTAAGCCTCTCATGTCTCTCTGCTTGATGAACTTCAAATAAATTAAATCGTATTATTCTATTTTTCCGGGAATACATATTCAAAGATCGTATAATCTGTCATCATAATTAATACCTGCTAAACCCTTGACCTTTTTTTGCAGCCCTATGCTGAACTTTTTCAATTAAATCGATATTTTTTATGAGGAAGGAGGCCCAAAACTGAACCAGCAAGAGATGTAAAGATTTATAAAAAAAATTTCCACACATGAACAAGTCAGCCCATAACTTTCATACACTGACAAGCAGAAGAAAAGATGATAGTTAATTTAATTATATAGGGGAGAGTGTTGTACCTTGGGACACTGTCAATTTCTAAGAATCTATTGGCAATATTCATACATTGTTTATTTCTAATAGTAGCCTTAACCAACAGACATCATCAAAATAAAATTTAACACTATCATCATTGAATTGATGAATTGGTGACAAAAAATAATATTTCATAACCCCAAAGTAAATATTTTTCTCATTCTAATATAATTTTTTACCTTTGTACTTTTACAAAAAGTCAACTGCATTTTATTTTTTTCATAAAAGAGACGGTTTTAAAATATTTTGGTTATGAGAAAATAATGATAATGCATTTAGATTGGCCAATATCTTGCTTTTATTTAAACCATGTAGTGTGTTGTACCTTGGGACAGTAAAGCATATTGTATCATCATATAATGTTAAATAATTTGGACTTGCAATTTTGCTGTATAATTTAAATTATTCTTGAATTATGAAGTTTTATTTGTGTATTTCCTTAAAAAAAACAATAAAGTTTGTTTCCTGACACAAATTAGTTCAAGTGTATGACTATTGACTGAATTATAGAGTATGTCCCAAGGTACAACATCATATTGTACCTTGGGACAGTTTATCCTCTCTACTTTAAATGAGTGGTAATTTTTTAATTTCAAGCTGCCAGAATTCAAAAAAATATATTATAGAGGAATATATTGCTGTGTTGAAATGCTGTTTTGAATTTTTTATTTTGACTATAATTATCGAAGAAAAAAATTAAAATGTAAAAATGGTCCCAAGGTACAACGCTCTCCCCTACAGTTTATCAGTCCAGGAGTTCCCGACTGCTCATTCAAATAAGATTCGACACTTAAAATTTAACAACCAACATTGTTTATATATTACTATGTGTGTATTTATTATAAGAAAAAGGTGGTAGTTACAAAATGTTCACTTAATTATTTTTTCAAAATTACTGTGATATCAATTATGCTGTGTATTATATGCATGAACCTTCAGATGGCGCTAATTTGATTTTGCTACACTACACATGAAAAGTTTTATCCAAAAAGATGCATTAATGCATGAAACGGTACTGATCCTAGCAACTTTTCAAGGACTATGCCATTTTTTAATAAAATAAACGCAGATACTTATGAGCTACTTTGGTATCGGTATTTTTGTAAAGCTTGAACATTCTTGAGAATACCTACAATCATAGTTCAAGTCGTAAAGTGATACAAAACAGTACAAATGTCTTAACGGTTCTCTCTTCTATTTTTATCCCAGATTTATTTCATTTTTTTATTATTTGAAATGAAAATGGAGTTAATTAAGACAGCGAAACAATGAAAATATTCTTTTTAATGTTTTCCTTTTCTCCATCCTGGGGAAAAACTGAATTTCGTGCCTGAAAATTGCATGTCCTGTGAAACACATTGGAATCAATACATATATCACGCTGAACTCAATTTTGTTTTGGTAAAGTGCACAAAAATGCGTTATAACGTTTCGAAAACAATGAAATAGTCAATATATGACAACTCTATTGTAAAAATAACGCTCCATTACCTCCTTTCTGAAGCATATTTTTTTTATTTCAGACCAAAACTAAGCCTCCCATGTATCCCTGCTTTATGAATTAGCATAGATGAATTAAATCACCTCTTGTTAAATCGCCTTCTATTTTCCAGGGAGTACGACATGCTTGAAGATCATAATATTTTATCAATATCGATACCTGATATACTCTTGATCATTTTTGTAGACCTATTCTGTGAACTTCTTAAATTAAATCGATATCTTTCTGAAGACGGAGAGCCAAAACTGAACAGTAAGAGATGTATAGATTTATGAAAAAAATTTCCTCAGACGAACAGTTCAGCCCATACCTTTCATGCAGTGGCAAGCAAAAGAAAAAAAAATCAGTTTATTTTTCATTTAAAGCTGAACAGTCTAGGAAGTCATAACTGCTCAATATAAAAACAGAAAATCCCGCTTTCGGAGCAACCAGTTCTGTCTATATCTCATTATGTGTGTATTTATTAGAAAAAAAGGGTGGCAGTTTTTACTTAATAATTATTTTTTTTCAAAATTACTGTGATCTCAATTATGCTGTGCATTTTGTACATGAACCTTCAAATGGCACTAACTTTATTTTTCTATACTACACGTGAAGAGTTTCATCCAAAAAGATGCATTAATACATTAAATGGCACCAATGCCAGCAACTTCTTAAGGACTATGTCATTTTTTATTCAAATAAACGCAGATACTTACGAGCTGCTTTGGTATCGGTATTTTTGTAAAAATTGAACATTCTTGAGAATACCTACATAGTTCAAGTCGTAATGTTATACAGAAACAATACAAATGTCTTAACGATTCTCTCTTCTATTTTTATCCCAGATGTATTTCTTTATTATTTGAAAAAAAATGGAGTTAATTAAGACAGTGGAACAACAATAAAAATATTCTTTTTAATGTTTTCCTTTTTCCTTCCTGGGGAAAAACTGAATTTCGTGCCTGAAAATTGCATGTCCAGTGAAACACATTGGAATTGCATAACAGCCACGCTTTAATTTGCAGAACTGCCTTATTAAATACAAATACAAAAAATTGTCGACCGATGACAGGCCAGAGGAGCAGCAAGGTTGGTCCAAAAAAATTTAGTTTTTTACCAGTTTCCAATAACTATCGATCTTTTCGAATTCTTCAACTCTCTTCGAATAAACAACATAATCTTTCAAAGCATTCCATTCATTGACATCTCTGTTGCAAAAATAAGGCATTCTTACCTCCTTTCTGAAGCATTTTTTTTTTTAAATTTCAGACAATGTCCTCTGGTTCGTCTATTTAAGTTAAATACTAAGCATCCCATATGCCTCTCTGATTGATGAATTTGAATAGCTGAATTAAATCACATCTAGTTAAATCGCCTTCTATTTTCCAGGGAATACATGTTTTAAGATCATAATCAATACCTGATCAATCGATACCTGATAAACATTTAATCACTTTTGAAGTCCTATTCTGAACTTCTTGAATTAAATTAATAACTTTTCAGAAGAAGGAGAGACAAAACTGAACAGCAAGAGATGTAAAGATTTATAAAAATCTGTTTGCACAGACGAACAGTTCAGCCCATAGCTTTCATGCAGTGGCAAGCAAAAGAAGAAAAATAGCTTACTTTCTCATATAAAGCTGAACAGTCAAGGAGGCCCCAACTACTCTACTAAATTAAAATGCAGACATTCTTATAAAGGCAACCATTTCGTTCTATATCTTATTATGTGTGCATTTATTAGAAGAAAAGAGTGGTAGTTTTTACTCATTTTTTTTCAAAATTGATGTGATCTCAATTATGCGATGCATTATATACAATACATGAACCTTCAGATGGCGCTAATTTTGGTTTGCTATACTACACGTGAAGGGTTCCATCCAAAACGATGCATTAACGCATTAAATGGCACCAATGCTAGCAACTTCTTAAGGACTATGTCATTTTTTATTCAAATAAACTCCTTAATTTGTAGAATTTCCTTATTAACTACAAATACAAGTTTTGCCGACCAAAAACAGGTAAGGAGCCCAGCAAGGTTGGTCCCAAAAAATTAGTTTTCCACCAGTTTCCAATAACTATCGAGATTCTTTTTGAATACTTCGACTCTCTTCGACTAAACAACATAATCTTTTAAAGCATTCCCTTCATTGACAACTCTATTGTAAAAATAATGCTTTCTTGCCTCCTTTATGAAGCAAATTTTTTAAATTTCAGATCATGTCCTCCAGTTCGTCCACTTAAGTTAAATACTAAGCATCCCATGTCTCTCTGCTTAGAGAATTTGAATAGCTGAATTAAATTACCTCTAGTTCTTCTCTTTTCCAGGGAATACATCTTTTAAGATCATAATCTGTTATAATCGATACCTGATAAACATTTATTCAATTTTGTAGCCCTATTCTGAACTTCTTGAATTAAATAGATATCTTTTCTGAAGAAGGAGAGCCAAAACTGAACAGCAAGTTGAGATGTATAGATTTATTTTAAAAAATCCACAGACGAACAGTTCAGTCCACAATTTTACGCAGTGGCAGGCAATAGAAAAATATACATTTAATTTTTTTTATTTAAAGTTGAACAGTCTAGAAGGTCCCAACTGCTCAATTAAAATAACATCGTTGAAACAATCCTTCTTTGAAGAACCATTTTTTATATCTTATTATGTATGTACTTATTAAAAGAAAAGGGTGGTAGTTTTTACTTAATTATTTTTTTCAAAATTACTGCAGTCTCAATTATGCTATGCATTATATATACATGAACCTTCAAATGGCGCTAACTTTATTTTGCTATACTACACGTGAAGAGTTCCTTTCAAAAAGATGCATTAATGCATTAAACGGTACCAATGCTGGCAACTTCTCAAGGACTATGTCATTTTTTTTATTCAAATAAACGCAGATACTTATGAGTTGCTTTGTTATCGGTATTTTTGTAAAGCTTGACAATTCCTGCGTAGATCAAGTCATAAAGTGATACAGAAACAATACAAATGTCTTAAAGACTCTCTCTTCTATTTGTATTCAATGTAGATTTTTTTATTTGAAATAAAAATGGTGTTAATTAAGACAGTGGAATAACATTTTTTTAATGTTTTCCTTGTTTTCATCACATAACCGCTTAAGTAGAAAATATCGCATTAGTAAGTGTTAAACTAATTTTTTTTGGTAAGGAAAAGTCATTTAATGCTTTTCCTATATTCGATTACTTTTGTAATTTTTATTATTTGACGTGTTTAATGTACCACAATTTACATCATTAAAATCAAACGCACAGAAATTTGGGATAGAACTGAAGTATCCAGGTTCTTTTAATTACAAGAAATAAAGAAAAAAATCCATACTTAAGCATGGAATATTTAAAACAATCTTAATATATCTTTTAACGAATAATTTTAACACAAACTGTATGGCATGTCCAACAACATATTATGCATAATTATTTATTTGTAAACTATTTGCTAAAACTTATAAAAAATCAGCTATTATATGTACATGTCTTTGTCTTTTGAAAATATTCCAAAACAAAGAAAAGAAAAAGATGTTAAAATATGTACGAAAACTCCGGACTCACAATTACAGGATATTACTTACAGTTTAACAAGTGTTTTAGATACATTTGTATTCATGTAATTTAGAAATTTTCCACAAGATGCATGTTTTCAGGGTTCCGAGGTTTTCCCTTGAGATTAGAACTTGAAAACAAATTTATCATTTTAAACAGTGAGAAGAAATTTCCCAAAGTAAATATGAAAATGGCTGTAACAGCGCGTTTCTAATTAAAGATCTTGTTTGTGAATAGTAAATCATACATATGAAGCGACAAAATGTTTTGTTGAAGGAAGTTAGATTTATTTAAGATTTTCTTTCCTCGCTGTTAATTTCCTAACTGTTTTGTTATTTGTGTTAACACATCCACATTTTAAAAAATTAAGTTTTTCTTTTTTTTCTGCTTACAAAAGACTATAGCTCAAACATTTTTTTCTCTCTAATGGGGCTGCAACATGGGCAGTCAAGAATTTGCAGACTCGGCACATTCTCCAGAACTGAGAGCCATTTTTCGTGGCACCATCTACGCGACTCTCGCAATTTTGACGGACAGATTACAATGAATATGAGCTCTCTGTGGATGTTAAAGTAGCTCAAACATATTTTTTATTGAATAATAAGCATAGTTTCCACTACAAAAGGGAAGTCAGAAAATAAATTGACAAATAAATGTCCTATTTTGACGCTATTAGTCTACATTAAAAGACAGCTAAATTATAATTAATGTATATAAATATATAAGCGTCTGAAACTGACGTCAAACTCATTCTGTCCAAACAATATCCCGATACTAACAACATACAGACGTCCTACTCATGTCATGTAACTACAGTCAAGTCGATTTTTTAACTTCATAGGTTAAGTTCGTTGAAATTATCGGCTCAAAAGAGCTGCACGAGGGCTGATGGCAACGGGAATTAGAACCACAAGCAATTGAACCACAGTCAAATGACGATCCAACACCTGGATAGGCACCCAACGCAATCGTTAAGGGCGACATCGTACTCAGCATTGGGACTTAGCATATTGGGACTGATAATTATTCATCGGGCATTTTTGGTAGGGCGGGCCGTTCGTAGGTTGGCAGTTTTTGGCGATGCCCGGATCCGAACCTGGGACCTTCTACATACAAGGCCAACTGGAATCCCCAGACCCCTTTAACTTAATAATAGTTATACAAATATTATTTTATGTTAATGAAATGAAGCATGGTTTTCTTATATATATAAGAGGCATCAACATTAAAAAAAGGTTTAATGATCAATTGGTTGGTGGTAAAAACCATCGGATGCATCTCGAAACTACCTTCCACTTCTAAATATGACGTATTGACAACTAAATTCGTTTTTAAGCACTAAAAAAGTAGTAAAGTCTTTTGACAGTTTTTTTTAACCCTTTCAGTCCCAGTGATGCCATTTCGCATCATCACTTTCAATATTTTTTTTCTAAATGTTTATGCCCCGTTATGACATCCAAACACACATTATTCGATTCTTCACACTCTGTTCTATTCGACAATATCTTACATTAATCTAAATAGAAATCAGAACTACTATTTTTTTTTTATTCAGAAAATAGCTATCAAGCGTTTCACCTGATTTTTGAGAAGCTCACATCAGTTCCTCCTATTTAAAACACAATTTAAACTATTTCGGTTAAAATAATATTTTTTTTTTTGATAATATGGTCAAATACCTTAAAATATATAACTCAAAGGGTTTTTAGGCAATATATATATTTTTATTTTGTTGTTTTCCACAGTTAAAAATTTTGGCATTATTTCAAAAACCAGATAAAAAATTTAAATTATTTTTTTTCTTATGGAAATCTTATATTTGACCTAAAATAAGCTTATTTTGTGAGCATCAGATGTTTCTGTAGTGTAGTAAATTTTTGGGACTGAAAGGGTTAAAACATTATTTAAATACCTGTTTACCCTACAAATTAAAACTCAAGTAAAAGCTTTCTAATCTTACTTGAAATTTTAGGAGCAGGGATTAAATTGATTGAAATATTATTTACATACGCATTCTGTATCAAATTTACACAAATAACTATTTTGATGAGTTTAAAAAGTTAGTGTCGCAAACAACAATTAAACGTTTTAAAATTTAATTTATATTTGAGAGCCTCCTATCGGGAGAGAGAAACGTATCTTAAAATGATCCTTAATTTAAATAATATCAACTTTATTTTGAAACATTAAATATTGCAACATTTAAATTTTATTAATTATACCGAATAATTACGATAATAGGGCAATTTGAGTAAGTGGATTATTTAAAGGTATGGAGTTTCGTAACAGGTAATTGTAGAATATTCTTCAATTATTTATTCTATACTGAAATAAACACATCGCAGAAACCCTGAAAGTATCAAAAACTTAGAATATTTCTTCATTAGACCTTGATAAATGATTTTTACTCTATAGTTAACTATAGTACGTTGTCCGTATGTTTAAAATATAAAATGAGATTTGCATAATAGTTTGGCTTCATTATTTAATATTGGTATTAATTTTATTATATAGCAAAGATGAGTATTGTTTCGTTTAATTTAGTAAGTTTAAGTTTGTGTTAATACTGGATGAAAACTTCTTTTGTAATTTTCTGGGTTTCAACAAACACTAATAGACGAGCAAGGTTTATAGTAGCTGATAAATGTATGTTTTCTAAAATGCAATAATATAGGGACTATTATAACAATTAAACACGTATAATTTAAATTATCATTTTTTTTACAAAAATAATTTAACAAAGTTTTGGTTTGTAAGTTCTGTAGCTGATGTGCTTGTAACTTATAAAACAAAATAAAATTACTTTTTGTTGAAATTTGTAGCTTTATTATGGCGAACATTTGTTCGAGAAAAGTTTGTTGAATTGTAAGTTTTTCTGCCATCTACTTCTATCCTCCATGGAGCTTTATCACAGCTAATGGTGATTAGTAATTTAACAACTCTGATCAAGTGACAAGGACTTTGCCTGATCCGGCACCCAAAGCAAACCAGTGGCACCATCGTGCACTTCGGGACTTTCAACTCCACAGATTTAACATTCACGTCCGTCTTAGTGTCCTCAGAGGAAATACTGACAAACACACAACACAAATATCCATACTAATGTGCCGGGATTTGTAGCTGGGACCTTCTCACTGCTTGGCCAGCTTCCTGACCATTCAGCCGCCCAGCAGGCGAATATCTCATTATGATGAATACATTGGTTGAAAGTTAGGTAACAGAGCTTTAACACAGTCAATTACGACTCGTAACTTCGAATCCTTGCGACGAGTTTGACACCAAATGAAACTTCGAGAGGCATCGTACTCCCACACCTTCAGGACTTAGGAATCCACATATTTAATCAGAACACCTTTAGAGTATACTGTTAAACCGTGAATCCTTTTTTACAGTACAATAACGTTCATACTATATGAAGAGTACACGGAAGAACCGATTGATTTCTTTAGAATCTTTCCGTAATTGTCTCTGCTTGGTGGACATTGGCGACCGAAAGCCGGTTTTTGTTATAGTTCTTCATTTGCGGTACAAACGTGTGACTCGTTCCACTCAACTCTGGCGTGAGTTAGGGTTGCTGCAAAAGATAAGCAAAGCGAGTAACTGGCTTCATTACACCAGTTTAGGCGATTTCTCGCTATCATCCCCAAAGAGGCTATTAAGGAAAGCCTTGTACGAAATCAATCGGTTCTTCCCGTGTACTCTTCATATGTCTACGATGCGAACCGAGAACCTTCTCGGTAAAAACGCTCTCGATAATCCACCTCGGATAAGGAAGACTCGGTTAAAATTGAAAAAAATAATATACTATAATAATTTTAAAAATAGAAAGATTGTTTATTATTTAACTGACATATTGCGAGGTTGGAAAAGCAGTTGTGGAATATAACATCAGATGACATATTATTGATTGAATATCAGTGAAGGTATCCACAATTAACAAAGAAAAGTAAATAAACCAATTAAAAATGACATTTTTATCCCCATAATTTATATTAATAAGCGTAAACATAGTGTATATATACCTCTGCAACTCATTCGATTAACAAATAGAATGGAAGTGCAAACAATTCATTATGACTAAATTGTTCACTTTTAAAAATGCTATACTAGAAATATCCGGTTTAAAGGAGTTATCGATTATTGATTTAAAAGTTTTTTTAAACAATAATAGTGGTATTAACTGTCAAAAATCAGCTCATGTAATGAAAAATATACAATTTTTCTCTCTTTAATATATCAAATCTCTTTAATATATCAAACATATATTTTATTCAACCATATAATTTTTACATAGATATCTTTTAATAGTTATTATTAGTTTAATTTTTTAATTTTTTTATTGCTCCCTTAGAAGGGAAGAGTGTAGGCCATAATTATTAGTAACTTTTACTTTTAATTCGTTACGGTTTGATTTTTTTAAATAACAGACTATTGTGAAACAGTAATAACTATACAGTTTCACAATAGTTTGGGTACAGATTTAAATTATTCATTAAAAAGATTAGGTTGCATTTCAACTATTTTTGATAATTTAAGAAGAGTTACAGGCTGAATGGATTATAGTTTTTGATAAAATGCTGTCAGGATTGATACAAAACAGAAGATTTGTATAATTTAAGTAGATATTTTAAAAATATCATTTTCTATTTGAACGATTTTAAATAGTTTAAAATAATTTAAGTTAATATATTTCCTTAGAACAATGGCTAAATGTTCAAAAAACATTTATTTTAATTAATTAACAATATTCCACCGAAAGAAATCCTATTACCAAACCTAAATTTCTTTTAAAAATTGAAAATCATTTCACTTTATGGAAACTGCTCCTAAAAACCCTTCTCCGGAAATTATAACCGTCAACCCTTTCATCCCCACTCATTTCCTTATTCCAGGTTGAAAAGGGTTAAAAAAAACTATTTACCCGTACTATGGGTATTTTATAAAGCGGAACTAGAACTAGGTCATTTTTTGCAATGCGCAAATAGTACCTCAACCGGATATTGAAAAAGGGTGATTTTGGTCTACTCTTAACTTTCTGTGTTAGAACATCCAACTTGAATCAATTTCGCGATTTTATATTTTAACTGGATAAAGCGAAAATTATTATTGTTCGAATAAATAAAAGGCTAGTATATTAGGCGTGGTCAGCATTGATAATTTTAGTTTAAAAATTTAAAAAAAATGATACCAATATAATCGTTAGTTGAATTAAATGATTACTTAGTTCAAAGAGAAAATTGTCGGAAATAAAGGAAAATATGAATTCTGTACTTAATAGCCGAAGTGATAAATATTGAATGAAATTACTACAGAATAACCCTTCGAATCTGCAAACAATAATTTACTTGTCCGAGGAGAACATAAATTATATATTTCAATACAATCCGGATGTCCTCACTTATAACTCCAAGGTGCAACACATTAAGCAACAATATGTCAATCGCTTTTCATTCTTTCCCCCAAGTAACTGAGCAAATGACATAATAAAATTTCTTATTTTCACTTAGATGAAAATCATGTACTAGGCATTTAAATTTGCCTACTTGAAAAATGTATTGGCTGTGTTAATGCTCTTAAAAAGGAGGCTAGAAATAGGCAGCCGGAAACGATTACGTTACCTACCTACCTACTTGAAAAGCGTTTGTCGGCTTCTTTTGCCAGAAATGTTTTTGTATTGGTGTTTAATTTGGTGACATTTATTTCTTCCTAAGTGAACATTTTATGCGTAGAATTATCTTTTAAAGGTAAACAGCAGTATCTAGACTAATTACTTATGTCATTATTACAAGAAATCAATAACTCTAACCTGTGAGAAAGTATACTAAAATACACTCGAAAAAATGAATGCTCAAAAACGACGAAATTTTCCTTAATTTTGACGATTCGTTTACTGTCAAATGCTCCGAGATTTCGTTTCCTCAAAATGAGGAAATTTGAATCGTCATTTTTATGAGGATTTGAATGTCGTCTAATCTAAAGAAATGTTTCGTCATTTTTGAGCATGTGAGTACAACAATGATATTCCTCTTCCTCAAAATCAAGATACAGAATCACGATCGTAATAGTGAGGATTCGCGTTTACTCAAAAGTCACGTGATAGTTTGACGAAACATTCCTCAAAGTTAACGAAATGAGACTTGAGGATTCATGAATCGTCAAAATGAAAGTGTTATTTCTGAGAGTGACTGATTTTTTCAGGGCAACAATGATCCAATTCATTGTTGCGGTTAATGCAATTGAAATGCCCTCGGCAAAGAAAACTGACTCTCCTTTCTACGATTTAGCAAGGCTAAGGTGTCATTTTTCCATTTTCGTTTGCTTTATGGTTCAAGTTAATATCCAAAATTCAATGCATTAGAGAGGTGGTGTGGACCGTTGTGTTGAGGCATCATGCCATGGATGTTACCTTCGCAGGTTCTGTCGTCTTCTTAAGTTTTTATCTAAACAGATCGAGCAGGATAAAAACTTTCAACAAATAAACAGCGCCGTATATGTGTGCCTGATGTATAGACGTGTTTGGAGAAGTTAAATGTGTAGTGCAAAGTCTTAACAAAACCTGCGACTAAAGCCACTAGATTGGCTGGAAGACTGGCGCCTCTAGATTGCGGGGGTGCCAGCTCAGGTATCGGTTCCGTAACTTGACCGTGGCTCAAATTTAAAACATGGTCATCTATCCCTTACCTAGTTCTATAGGTATGTTAATTTAACCACACATTACAATTTAGTTTTACATAAAATCTTCGAAGATAACTCTACACTTTACCATCCACCCATAGTGAAGATGTATAGGCGTATTAACCAAGCTAAGTGTACTTATAAGGCCAAATTGCCAAACTTTAAATGAAAATATAATTTTACTAGGGGGCTCCGCCCCCTGCTCGCTATCGCTCGCCAACCCCCCGGAATTGCTGCGCAATTCCATTGACCGCTTCGCGGCCGGTAGGGATTTTCGCCCTTGCTTGCTTCCGCTCGACAATCCCCTAAAATTGCTACGCAATTTCTCTTTGTTTGCTCCGCAAACAAAAAGTTTAGACTGATTAGTGGGTACTGCCAATGCAGGAATACTCATCTATACAATCTGCATTGAATAAAACATGCTTCCTGCTCATTAAACATAAATTATTCATTACCAGTTAAAGACGATTTGATTGGTCGATGCGATGACGTCAAACTCTTAAGCTTATTTAGTTACCACGATTGGCTCAGTGCGTTTTATCTTCACAAAAAACATTTAAAGAACTGAATTTGTGATTCATTCACTGTTTACTAATTCAATATTTTTAATTTCATACTGCAAAAATTAATTCGAACAATCGGGAAGATATATTAGTTAAAAGGTCCCGACCAGCGGGGAGAGTGCGCCAGACGAAAAAGGGAAGATGCATCGGCTTCGGCTGTTTTTACCATAGAGTTAAGAAGTAGGAACAAAGGGGTCGATCTAAAGACATTTAAAAAGGAAGGACTGCGCATTAAAAAAATCAAATAGGTCTTTTTGAAATATTGTTTTTTCCTTTGTTTCACATGGAATATACCCAGCTTTCTAAAACTCATCAATATATTTCAAATTCAACAAATGTTCGACTTTTTAACCCTTTCAGTCCCAAAAATTTACTACACTACAGAAGCATCTGATATTCACAAAATAAGCTTATTTTAGGTCAAAATAAGAGTTCCATAAGAAAAAAATTCACTTTAATTTTTTATATGGTTTTTGAAATGATGCCAAAATTGTGTTACTGTGGAAAAAACAAAATAAATATATATATATTACCTAAAAACCCTTCGAGTTATATATTTTAAGGAATCTGACCATATTATTAAAAAAAATAGTATTTATTTTAACTGAAATAGTTTAAATTGTGTTTTAAATATGTGGAACTGAAGTGAACTTTCAAAAATCAGGTGAAACGCTTCTTAGCTTTTTTTCTAAATAAATAAAAAAAATAGTAGTTCTGACTTCTATTGAGATTAATATAAAATATTTTCTTATAGAACAAAGTGTGAAGAATCGAATGATGTGTGTTAGGATGTCATAACGGGACATAAACATTTTGAAAAAAAAAATTGAAAGTGATGATTCCAAACGGCATCACTGGGACTGAAAGGGTTAAATATAAATAACTCAAAAACTACGATTGCAAAACAGTTTTTTTTTACCAAATTGTACCAAAAATATTCTACTTCTAAGCTGCCAATTTCCAGACCATTAATTTAATTGACTTGGTTTTCCATCCCTAAGCTGCTTTACTATTGAAGCGCAGTCCATTCTATTTAATGTCTTTGGGTCTATCAATTCAAATTTATTGAAGCAAGGTTGTCAGGTTTTTCGAGCTACTGCTCATAACAAACCGGCATTGAGGTAGCCCAAGATGCACCGCTTTAGCAGATTTTTTCAGCTACCGCCCAAAAGATTAATTATAATTAGAATTCTAACAACGTTGACTTAATCATGAATATGATTCTTCAGTATAAAAGAGCTTTTAGAATGAATTCCCTCGATAGAAAGTATAGTTTATAAAGAACGCAATTACTAAAAGTATGCAGAACTATATAAATTTTACTTGTGAAGGGGTGTGTGACAAATCCTTTATTTATACCTCTCTTTACAATTAGGAATTGCACAAGCATTTGGCATATTGCACAGAACGTTACTGAATTAAGACATTCACGATTGTTTACATGCTCAGAGATTAAAAGAATGTAATTAAATATTTATTATAAAAGCCAGAAGAAAAAAATCAGAAATTTGCGCAAAAGATCGTCTGCAAAACATTAAAAAAAACACCAAGCGACTGTGATTGTTAGAAACCCACGTGACTTGGAAATAGCTGCAAGTCGCTACTTCGGCTGGCCAGCTGATATTCAGGTCTGGCGACAATTTCGAATAGTTCGTAACGCAACGGTAACGTTAAGTTGCCATATGTAGCAACCTTTCACCTTTTGGCGATTTGTGATGTTTAGGACATAATGCTAATTTGCAAAGGGTTTTTGAGAAAAATAGAGTTTCCGTCGGTTTTTTCCCTAAAAAACCGGTTTCCGGTTCAGACCGGCCTTATAAAAAACTTTTTTTTCTGTCAAAACCGGGGCCAAAATACCGGTTTAAAAAAACGGTTTCAGTTTTCCATCCCTAAGCTGCTTTACTATTGAAGCGCAGTCCATTCTATTTAATGTCTTTGGGTCTATCAATTCAAATTTATTGAAGCAAGGTTGTCAGGTTTTTCGAGCTACTGCTCATAACAAACCGGCACTGAGGTAGCCCAAGATGCACCGCTTTAGCAGTTTTTTCAGCTACCGCGCATAACATAGTAGTCGAAACTATGGAAACTGTCACTGAGTATCCCAAGATGCACCGCTTCAGCCTGCTTCTTTTCTGCGCTACTGCACACATACGTATAGACCGCTCTATTCTCTTTCCTAACTCTATGGTTTTTACGGGTAGGGGGGGGGGGGGTATTTTACATATATATTCCGACTTGTGTGCTTGCTCAGTGAGTCGCTTATAAGTCTTCGTCAAGTAAGACAGACACAGAAAGATTTTTTACTGTCACAAAGAGAGGAAATACACCCAGGGCGAAGGCGGGAATCGAGCCCGCGCCCGTTACAGCACGCAGACTGCTGGCCTGCGATGCTTACCACTCGGCCATCCGGGCCCCATTATGGTTTTTACGATCCGTGGCCGGAATCTCAAGACCGATGCCAATAGTTGAAACATAAGCTAGCTTCCGTGGGACTGCCCTAGGGCATCACGTAGCTCTAGCGCTAAGAAACTTTCTCGACCAAAGACACGGAATGCAACCTGAAGCAGCCCTGGCACAAAACAAGCACACCGGCCACACTTACTTTCCGCGTTTCTGACGTTTCTGATTGGCTGAAGCCGTGTAAGTCACGTGGCTTTCAAGCGTACGACAATTACAATTTTATATTATATAGAGATATGAAAATTTTCAAGATCTCACATAGTCTATTTACAATTGTCAATAGCTACAAAACAAGTGAATAAATAAGGTGAGAAGCATTCATGTATGCAATTTTATATTTTAAACACATTGTATTAATAGATGATATATTAGATTTTAACTAATGAAGTAGATATATTTGAAAATAGTTATTAGAATTATTTGTTCCATAAATACCACTATTGTTTCCTAATAAACAGTTACTTGTCCTGAACAATTACCGCTTACCAGTCGCTTCCCAGTTCATGGTGAAATTTGGTGTGTTTTTAATCTCGAACCGTCTGGGGCATCTGGATAGTTCGTATTGTAAGACACAAAAATTGAGATTTCCTAGACTAGTTATTTTTTCCAAGCTTTTGGTCCGGATCATTCGCCAATTGGTGCTCTGTTCCTACGTGACACTGATTCACCGATTGAGGTGTGACAAAGATTTTATTTTCGTTTAGCATTCCTGTTGGGGGGTGGGGTCATTTAAGACCTGAGAAATGCCTATTGAATAGGTCGCTAACTTCAAAATTTAAAATAATGCTAACAGTAGTTTCTAATAGCATTTTCCAATGACAAATATTTGAACAATAAAAAGTGTCTCAGTACTGTAGAAAGCCTTCCACCTTATCAATCGCTTTGAGCATTTCTTTCTAAGATGGATACATATTGCGTGAGGAAGCAGTTCTAGGTTACTGTTACAAATCTAGTTGTTGATGTAAGCGCATGGATTCTTATATTTTAAATAAATTTAATAAATAGATGATACACTAGACTTTACCTAATGACATCGACATATTTAAAAATAATTGTAATAATTATATGCTGCCTAAATACCACTATTATATCCTAATAAACCTTTATTTATCCTGAACAATCTCCGCATGCAATATATGTTAAAGATTACCCCTTTTTCGTTTTTAGCAAGGAACTGTCCGGTGTTTCTGGACAGTTCTGCGTATTTTTAAATGTATTCTTCGTTGTGTCTATGATACAACAATTGACATGCTTTAGCTGTATTTTTTTCACAGCTTCCATTCCCGTAATGGCTCCGAATGGAGCTCTGTTACCACATGACACTGATTCAGCAACCGAGGTTTGACAAAGATTTTATTTTCGTTTAGTGCTTATGATGCCACTCAAGACCTGAAACATGCTTATTGCATAAGTCGACTGGAACTAATATCGGAGGGTAAAGTAATTTTTACAATAGCTTTTAATAGTTTCAAATTAATAAATATTTGTACGAGAAAATGTGTCCCCCTTAGTACAATAGAAAACCCTCGAAAACTAAGACAACGGAATCACCAATACTGCCTCTTATAACTATAGTGCAAGAAAAATCGAATTCTGGTATGTAACAAAACAATTATCCGAAATTGATTTTTTTTTGCGAAACAATTTTTTTCATTTTTTGGGGACAGTTCGTTTCAAACTTCAAAGTACCAGTAAACTTTAATATATCAATTAAATATATATTTTTTTGATGCTTTGATGCTCGCGCAATATGTTTCGTCTCTTGAGTCGTTATTTATCGAAAAAAACTTTAACTCTCTAGTGCATTCTAGTAACCCCTTCCAACCGAGAGAGCTATCACGATCGTTTATTTTAAATAGTGACTTTGTTTTTAAGGAGTTGCTGGCCTTGATGCTGTTGTACGCATTTTTTTTCCGATAAAACTCCAAATATAGCCTCATAATTTTAAATCAGCGCCGTATGACCGCCGGTTTAAAGGGTTAAATAAACTCCACTGTCAGGAAAATTACCTTTAACTTAGTTTTTCAATGAATTTTTTTTCGAGTTACTCTTTTGAAGCTCAGGGAAAATATTAAAACCCATTAATGCCTGGCGTCCCTTTTTAGGGACACTTTTTAAAAAAAATCGCAATTTTTAATGAATCAACTTTTCAATTAAAGAATTGCTCCATTGTATTCAATAGTGTACATTTCAACTGACCCAAGGGCATTGATGCTGTTTAAGGCAACTTTTCCGGTAAAACTCTTATCATTTTAGTCTCATAACCTTAAATTAGCGCCACCTGAAAGGGTCTTAATGGGTTAAGCTCATTGTAGATGTCCGTGTATTTTAAAACTTTAAAAATTAATTTAATATATTTCTTTTTAGCCTTTAAAGTTTAATCAAGTTGTTTTGAGGCAGTTATAGAAACATTGATAGAAACATACACTAATAAAAACTGCATGAGCGTGATAGAACATGTGTGTTTGATGAAAACGCATTATGTGCAACTGGTAAAAGGGTAAGTTCAAAAAAAAAAATGATTAGTAACAGAACTATCACTTAAAATTGTCTCCACAAAAATCAATCCGTCTAAAAAATGCGTCAAACTCATACCTTAATTCCACATTTAACTTAACCCTTTAAGGCCCTTTCAGATGGCGCTGATTTAAGGTTATGAGCCTGAAATTTTAAGAGTTTTATCGGAAAAGTTGCCTTAAACAGCATCAATGCCATACTCCTAAAAAAAATTACAACGATTTTTTAAAATTCGCGTTTCGCGTAATTTAATTTTTCACACCTAAAATTTTTCCGGGCTATAAAGGAGGTGAAATAATATGTTCCACAAGTGTGGAGTTGAATAATGTGTTCCACAAGAATTAAACTATTTTTCATCTAAATTGCAATAATCATTATTTATAGATTTTAAATTTATTTGTTTTTGAAGGTATAAAATTATATCCATTGTCATAACATTTTTGTAATTGTGTACTCTAATTGCGCGGTTTTTTATAGCAGCACTTCTTTATATTGAAAGATATTCTTTCTTCGCTTCTTCTGTATATTATTCTATATTCTCTTTGAATATATTCTTAATTTTAAACATCTATTCATTCTACCCTTTGATAGTATAAGGTCTTAACCCATTAAGACCCTTTCAGGTGGCGCTAATTTAAGGTTATGAGACTAAAATGTTAAGAGTTTTACCGGAAAAGTTGCCTTAAACAGCATCAATGCCCTTGGGTCAGTTGAAATGTACAGTATTGAATACGACGAAGCAATTTTTTAATTGAAAAGTTGATTCATTAAAAATTGCGAATTTTTTTTTTAAAGTGTCCCCAAAAAGGGACGCCAGGCATTAATGGGTTAAATTTCCCTTAATATTATTAAAATAAAAAAATTATAGTTATGTTTTCTTTAAGTACCACTAGAGTTTTTCAATAAACAAAAATATAAGTAGGAAATAAAATCTGTTACATGTGATGTTTATGGTTGAATCCTTTTAATCATCTGAACAGTCCGAGATTACTGGATAGTTCAGCGTCTTTATTAGATATCTAAGCAAGTTTCAAGTGCTGTACATATAACTGCTCTATATATATAAAAGAAGCATGGGAGTGTTGAATATTTGTGTTTGACTAAACGCATTAGAAACTATTGGTAAAAGGATAAGTTCAAAAACAAATAAATTGGCTAGTAACAGAAGTGCCTCCTCACAAAATGCATCCACCTAAAAAAAGAGCCAAATAACTTAATTCCATATTAAACTTTACAAAAAGTCACAATTAAACTTCTTTTCGTCAAAAATTCAATAGTTATTATTGATCATGAGTATTTTGGGGGGGGGGGGGGATATAAAAATATGTCCATTGTCAAAACATTTTTTGTAATAGAGTATTGGACTATTTTTTATTGGTTTAAAATATTCTTATGCCAAAAATATTTGACCCGTATTTTTTCTTATTTTCAAATACCCCATAAAAAAGCAGAAAAATGAATTTTAAAATTAGGACGAAAAATGCTGTGCCAGCTCAGGTATCGGTTCCGTAACTTGGCCGTGGGTCAAAATTGAAACCTGGAAACTTATCCCTCGTCTAGTTCTATGGGTATGTTAATTGGGGACACAGTACCTCAAAAATTGCAAAAATTGTGAATTTGTTTTTATTTGCTAAAATTAAAGTTTAGAATCTTCTAAATATGTCTACCAAGTTTTAAAAGTGTATCTATATTTTTAAAAAAGTTATTCTATTTTTTTATGCGGAAAGGTATGATAAAAATGCATACAAATGAAAACTTTAAATGCGTTTTTCTTTATGTTTATATTTCCTTGATGACTAGTTCTTTAAAACGCTAAGGCTTTTTAAATTACTTATAAAAATCTAAGGAATTTTGTATACAGTCTGTCAAATATGTTAATATTAAGAATTGGCATTAAAATTGTTTAAAAAAGTAATACTTTTTTTTATTAAAATATATTAAAGTCGAAAATTGTCAAATATGTTAAAATAATTAGGGATTTTTTACATAAATATTTTTTATAAAACAACTACGGAAGATAAATCAAATTCGGATGCCAATTGCTATGTAAAATAGTTTTAAGTACATGAGGAAAAAAATTGGGTTAAAATATTTGTATGTAAAAAAGCCTTAGCATTTTTTAAAAGTTCAAAAAAATTTAATTTTTTTTTAAATAACTCAAAAAATTATTTTTTAAAAATTTTTTTGGCATATATTGTTTTTAAATATAGATTGAACAGATAAAACATAAATTTTATAGTGAATATGTCAAAATTAAACATTTTTTTTAAAGTGGTACTGTGTCCCCTTACCCCGTATTAAAACATTACATAAAATGTGTTACATAAAATTTTCGAAGATAACTCTTCACTTTACCATCCACCCATAATGAAGACGTATATGCGTCCTAACCAAGCTAAGCATACTTATAAGGCCAAATTGCTTCATTTTCAATAAAAAGACATTTTTAAATGAAAATATCCAAGATCTCACATAGACTATTTATAATAACCAATATTTACAGCACATTTAAATTTAAAAAATTCTTTTCTAATTTTTTTTTCAGATACTCTAGATCACATTGTTTTAGTCCTGACAAAGCGTTTATATCGTAAAAAGTGGAATGGTTTTTTTTTCTGTCAGTCCGTCTGTCTGTTCGTAACTTACTTCCACACTCCATACTAGAAAGCTAGTGTGATACATTAAAAAATTCAGGGCATCTAAATTGGAAATCATAGAATTCTAGGGAAAAGTTCAAATTTAAAGTAAATTTTAAATTAAAAGTAAAATGTTTAGTATTCATTTAAATAATATTAAAATGCCTTATTTAATCTCCCATTTTTCACCCATGAACCGCACGATAATATATATTTAAAAAAAAAAGATTTATTTTTGTTATAAAAGTTCGTTTGGAATGAGGCGTCATAATATATCACACAAAAGGGTTCTTTGATTTTTCAAATTACTTATTTAATAAGAAAACCACATGGAAACGCTATTTTTTGTGTAAAACAAGTCATTTTTAATTTTTTAATAAAAATGTAAAGTTAAATGATGTTATATTAGGTTCCATTTTTCTTGAGTAAGAAATTTTACAGAATTGTTCTTTAAAAATTAAGAAAAAATTAGCAAACGATAAAGAATAATAATTAAATATTTGAAAATCGTTAATAAAAATGTCCAATTCGGCGATTAAATTAGAACTAGATAAATGCTGCGTTCGGGGATTTTCTTTCAAAAGTGAATAAATAGTATGGGAAAGCATCCATGCATGCACTTTGATATTTTAAGCAAATTGCTTTATTGGAAGATACATCAGATTTCAACTAATGAAGTAGACATATTTGAAAATAATTGTAAGAATTATTTGTTTTATGAATACCACTATTATTTCCTAATAAGCAGTTATTTATCCAGAACCCCTTCTTCAAGCTGCGAATTGCATTCATTGTCTTTTTTTAAACAACGAACTGCCTGTAGTTTCTGGGCAATTCTGCGCGTTTTTAGAAGTGTTGTTCATACTAGGAGCAGGAGACATCAAATCCATGGAATGCCAAAATCACCATTAGGGGAAAAAGAGGTCGAGCAGGATTTCTAACCCAAATGATAGTCTGTGGCCGAATACATGGTATGAAACATCTATCCCTAATTCATTGGAGGGTTTGCGAACTAGGAGAAGTGTCTTCTAAAGTAGGCTAGAAATTGGCAGCCGGAAACGTTTACATGTACGAGAAAAAATATCTAATACAATATAAATCCTTCTATATATAACAACTGCTGCCGTTTACGAAACCACCTATAAGACCGCATATAGCTATAGTTCAACAAAATTCGAATTCTGGAATGTAACAAAATAAAAGAATTATCTGAACTAGAAAATTTAAAAAAAAAAACAGAAGGCATTTTTTCTAAAATAAGTGAACCATCCGGGATATCTGGATAGTTCATATCTCTATAAAATATCGAAGCAAGCTCTTGGTGCCTTAAATATAAATGCAGTTTATCCATAGAAACATCATTAGCGTGTTGAATATTCGTGTGTTTGATAAAATCGCATTAGACGCGCGGGCTACTGGTAAAACGATAAGTTAAAAAAGTGGTTAGCAACTCTAAATTAACTCACTTAGTTGTGGAGAGACACTTACAATTGCTTCCCCACAAAACCCACATATCTAAAAAGAGCACCAAGCACATCACTTAATTTTATATTATACTTTTCTTTAAAAAAAAGTCATAATTAAAATATATTTAATCAAAAATTCAATAATTGTTATTTATAGACTGTAAATTTGTTTTCGAATATATAAAAATATAACTTCATTGTCACAAAAATTTTGTAATTATATACTCAAAGTATACGTTATTTTCATAGCAAATTTCTATAATGTTCTATATTTTAAATGATAGTCTTTATTTTCTATATTCCCTTTGAATATAATATATCTTTTCAAAATCTATGTAATCTACCTTTTGATAGCGTAAAGGCTTAAATTTTCTTTACTAATATTAAAATAAAAATGTTAGAGTTATGTTTACTTTAAATACCACTAGAGTTTTATAATAAAGAAACAATTATTACGAAATAAAAGCGTCTGCTAGTAACTCTAATAAATTCATAAATTTCATCTAATTAAGTCAACAGTCTGGGATTTCCGGATCGTTCATATCTCTATATAATATCCAAGCAAGCTCTAGGTGCCGTATATATAAAGCAGTTTATTTATAGGAACAGCATGAGTGTGACACAAATATGTGTGTGTTTGATTAAAACGCATTCTACACTACTGGCGATCTATAGTGGTAATAATTTAAAGCTAAATAAGGTATAATAAGTTAACAATTATCAACAATAACAGCTATTATTAACAATAAGAAGACATCTTCAATATGTAAAGTATTTATTATTTTACTTTGTTATAAAATTGTAGCAAATACAAATTTGATTAAAAATGCTTATACAAATGCTTAAAAAATTAAATTAAAACGCATTCGTCCTTAGCAAAACCGACAGTCATAAATAATCAATTTATGCGAAATATTCGTCTGGCCAAAGTGTATAAAAGTCAATAGTTAGTAATAGGTTAAAAAATTAAGTTGTATGAACTTTTACCCAACTTTTTATGTATAAAAGTGATTATTTCATGCTCTTATACTAATGAAATGATCCTTATGACTTATGACTTTCTTGGTGGGGGGCAAGAGTGCCAAGCACTGCGACTATAAGTCTATTGTTCTAAGCCCCAGAAATGACACAAGCACAAGAGACACACAAAGAAAGAGACGACACAAACAAATAGACAAATAACAATATTTATTGACAGTCACAAACATCCATACCTGACCGGGATTCGAACCCGACCTCAGCAGCTCCAAAGGCTAGAATCCTAACGAGCGTGCCACCGAGGCGGCAAATTATCCTTGGCTTAACCTTACCTTTTGGACCACAAAAGACAAAATGAAAATTCGAGATGAAGAAAGGATCAGTGTTATAGAATGAACCCTCTCATAGACGTTAAGTAAATTGCACTTATTTTATCAAATTTAATTCTTAGCTTCAGTTTAATTACAATATATAGTAGGGTGTATCGAAAAAACTAAGTTTTGGATATCAAATTTGTAATAGTGCGGAAAAGTTGTCTTATGTTATTGTTAGTATATGTGCAAAATTTTATTGATCTGAGTTAATATCTTCAGTTGCCTCTGAGACCATTAATTATGCAAAATTCGCTAATTTCATTTTTTTCTTAAAAATTATTAAATTGGAATCTTTAATTTTAATAGTGCGGAAAAGTTGTCTTATGTTATTGTAAGTATGTGTGCAAAATTTTGTTGATCTGAGTTATTATCTTTAGTTGCCTCTTGAGACCATTAATTATGTAAAATTCTCTAATTTTTTCGCGTTTTCAATATATATTTTTTTAAATTAAGAAAGTGAATTTTTAAGTCTTACCAGTGCCGAATAATTGCCATATTACTCCTTTGAGCGCGTGCAAATTTTTATTGATGTTGATTAATTTCTTCAGTTGCCTTTAGGGGCTGCTAATCTGGAATTTGGCCTGATCAGGACCCCTAAAGGCAACTGAAGAAATTAATCAACATCAATAAAAATTTGCACACGCTCAAAGGAGTAATATGTCAATTATTCGGCACTGGTAAGACTAAAAAATTCAATTTCTTATTTTTTTTTTTAAATGTATTGAAAAAACGATAAATTAGAGAATTTTACATAATTAATGGTCTCAAGAGGCAACTAAAGATATTAACTCAGATCAACAAAATTTTGCACACATACTTACAATAATATAAGGTAACTTTTCCGCACTATTACAAATTTGATATAAAAAACTTGTTTTTTCGATACACCCTAATGTATAGGTGGCGTTATCGCCAAAATTAATTATCATAGGTCAGCAGCTGCTTAAGTATTAAGATATTTAAGGACAATTTTATATGAATTTCAAGCCCCGAATCTAATTGTGGTATGTTTTGTCTAGGAGCTCCAATTTTTAAGTCAGAATTTTCTAGTGAAAGCGATAGCTTCGGGGCAATTCTCAAAATCTAACCGTAGTTTTGAAATATGTAACTTTTTTTCCTTTGTTTATATCTGAAACTATAAAAAATAGTCGAAATTAAAGCTGATAATCCACTCAAGTTTTCTTTTTAAAAAAAATAGATAACAAAAAAAGACATCTAGTTATGACAAATATAGTATAAAATCTATATATCAGTTATTATTTTATGAAAAAAATAACATTAAATGTTCAAAAGTTTGAGAACAATGCGAATTGGATGTTCTATAATTTCTATGAGTTTTTTCCCTTGTGAAATGGTTCTGGAATATAGGCAAACAACTTATACAAAAAGAATCAGATAATATACAAGAATAAAGATATAGTTTTAATTACATTGTATTAAAATTTTCACCCGTATAAAAAATAACCCTAAATTAATATGATGTTTCTCAAAATTACCTATTTTTTTTATAAAATTACCCTTTTTTTTTCTTTTTCGGGGAAGACGCGTTTGAGAATTTTACATTGAAAACCCCTATAACTGTTAATATATTTAAAAAATTGCAGTTAAAACTAAGCAGGAGCTTTATTTATGTCTTCGATGTAATAATCCTATCCGTTGTCATTCGTAGCCATTAAAAATTTTCGAGTAGTAGACCCTTTGCTAATGGACCCACGTGTAGTAAAAAAACACACCTTAGATGTTTCATATAAGTTTAAGGGGGGATCATAGTTAGCGACAGCAAAAATGACCAATTCTTAGTATTGATTTCGAAAGGCTCTAAATCATTTAAAAATTATGTTACAATAAAAAAAATTGTACCAAATTATAAATTGTACTCTTATTATTATATTTACACCAAAGAATCTTATTTTTAAAAATTATTATTTTTGAAAAAAGACATCTTTTGAAACATACAATTACGAATTTTCAAAAATACAAGTATTTTTTCGGTACACTTTTCTCCAAATCTATTAAATATTTCTTAATAATTTCTTTTGTGTGTCATAAAACCATTTTAGATCTAATCAAGTCACCTATTTTTTTTGCCTAAAATAATTTTTAAATTCTATTTTAAAAACATTATATTCTACATTCATAAAAATTCTGATTTTCAACGATGAAAAGTGTAAAATAATGAAATATTTTCTTTAATTTGTACGACTAAATTAGGTGACTTAAATAGATCTAAAATGGTTTTATAACACACAAAAAAATTTTTTTTTTAAATATTCAATAGATTTGGAGAAAAGTGTACTTAAGTGTTGAAAATTATAGTTTTGAGAAAAACGCGAAAAACAAATGCAGTTGATCCCGTTAACACGAACTCGAAATAACCACCGAAACATTTCTTGTTAACCGAATTTCACGTAAATCGTCAGGAATTTTTTTTTACATTGAGCCAGTGAATAGTTTTAAAATATTAACGCAAAAAATTCAGATTTTATAATGTAATACATAAATAATACAAGCATACAATTAGTAATTCAAAGGAGGCGTGGCACATTTGTTTATTTTTATAATTTTAATTTTTTGTAAGAAATAATTAACCGATCGATACAAAATTGGTCTTATTCGATAGATTGGGCTTCCATCTATCAGAAAATACTGGTTTCAAAAATTCGATTTTTTGGTTTTTGTTAACTATGATCCCCCCTTAAGAGTTTATAATTTTTCTCATACAGAAGAAGCAATTTGCAATCAAATCTAAATTTAAAATTTATAATTCTAGGTCATCTTTACAGTGGGCTAGTTTTTATTTCGCTACTTTGTAATACCTATAAGCCGTTTAAGACTGGGCTCGCACAATCGTGAGGGTATTAAAGAGAATGTTCAAGCTCTTCAAAAATATCGATACCGAAGCAGCTGACTTGCACCATTGGTATTTGTATAAAAATGACCTTGCTTTTAAGGAGTTGCTGGCATTGATGCTGTTTTTGGAGACTTTTTCGATAAAACTCTTTAAATTTAGTGTCATAAACTTAAATAAGTTCTATCTGAAGGGATCTTAAAGGGTTAAATTGATTACAAATGGAGTTTTCTCTTAATACGTATTTCTTTTTTTATAGATGTAGTAAAAAAGCTTTTTTTGATAATAGTTATTGAAAAAGTCCTGAATATGCAATTTTTTGGAAATTAAATCTACTTTCCGATAAGATTTCAAAATATTTAAAGGCTAATCATTATTACAAGCCACTGCATAGGTGGATTTGTGCTAATAAAAAATATTAAAAATTGAACTGTTACGATATTAAGCTGAAACAAGTATTAAATTAATTAACAGTCATAAATAGTATCTATTCGCGGTTTTTCTCTTTCTTGTAAGTATCAATATATGTTTTACGATTATTACTCAATTTTCGATAGGCTTAGCAAAAAAATGATAGTTATTGAAAACTGTTTATAAAAAGAATATATTTTATTGCTATTTTTCTCCTTAGAGGCATACCCTATCCTCTTAACAGAAAACACTTGAAAAGTTTTGTTTCCTTAGTTAATTAATATAGAAATAAATTATCCAAAAACCCGGACAACTCATTTTCTTCAACATACATACCTCTTCATTATGCAGTAGTATCAGGAATTGATTTTTTATTAATATTTTTGTATTTGGAAATAACAGTGGTAATAACTTGAAATATAATTTAAATCCTGCTTTTAAGCATTACCAAGGCAAGTTCAATTCTTTACGCTAACAAAGTTATGTTGTTTTGCCATAGCCTTTCACTGGAAGCAATATCCCATCTGAATCAATTATTTCGAAAACCCATATAATTCCACAAACTATAGTTTTCGATATATTAAAAAAGAACTATGTTAACAGCAACCTTATATTGTAATTTCTAGAAGGAAAATTAAACTATATTCTTTTGAGCAGAATGCATTTTATTTAACTTGCAATAGTATAAAAAAAACCTCGTTTAATATTTAATTTTTTTAAGTTGCTGGACTTAAGGGGTTTCTGGTGGAAAAAACCCAAAAACTTTATTGGTGTTTCAAATACAAGAAAATAATATGAATTCATATTTAGTAGCTAAAATGTTGTTTATTTATCTCAAAACAATTTTAGGTCAAAACGGTAAAATATTTAATTCAGAACTATGCGTTCCACAGCATCAATGCGAGCAACTCCTTAAAAACTAAGTCATTTTTTATACAAATAAACGATCCGGTACGATCGTGAAAGCTCGGTCGGAAAGGGTTACTAGAATAAAGTGGATTATGTTATTTGTTGCCATATGGCAACAGTATGCTCTAGATAGTTAAATTAAAAACTCAAATTTGATAAAATTGTAACTCATAAGGTGTCTGCAAAAAAGAGATTTATATGGGAGGTCTAAAGTCTGTTGATTTAAAAAATAGCTCCATTCAGGTAAGACTTTTGGCCTCTAAAATATAGAGTATATCTTAAATTTACGTTAGATTTTTTTTTCTGGGCAAACATTTTCTTATTAGAGTAGCCGCGGACACCCGTGATTGTCAATTTTATTTTTCAGCAGTTTAATTCGATTGATATTATGGCTGGTAGAAGGCTTTTTGACTTAAGACTCCCAATTAAAGTCATAGCCTCAAGCCTATAAAAGCCCATCCACTAAAGACCTCGCATATTTTAAAAATAAAACAGTGAAAATTGCTACTTGTTTAAAATAACTCTGAATCATCCAGAAATGCGGATAACTCATTTTTTTAAGAAATACCGTTTCTATTCAATAAAAATTATTAGAAACTCTATTTTTAACATGTTACTAATATTTTTGTATTAGTAAATATCAGTGGTAATATCTATATTTATAATAAAATGTGAATCCTTTTTTTTTTAACAACACCGAAATAATTTTAAATATTTACACAAAAAAGTTTTATTGTTATTATTATTTCTTGCTTTACGTTTCTTACTTTTCTTGTTATTTCTTCCGCTTCCAATCGATTACATACCTCATAAATAATACGAATAATTGTAATTATGTATTTGTTTACCAGAAAAATATGCTGAAAATTGTTATTAAATGGCATTCATTTAATTGCTAATTTTCTCCTTCAATTCTTTCCCTATCCTCTTAACATAAAGCTCTTCTTAAGTTACATTTCCTTATTTAAAAATAAAATAGAATTATTTAGAAACCCAGAACACTCTTTTTTTTTACATATTCATCATCGTGCTTAAAACCTAAAATCAAATAGGGAATCTTTTTTGCATTTGGAAATATCAGTGGTAATAATTTGAAATAGAAAAAAAATTTTTTTTTAGAAAAACCCTTGCTAAAACACAGCTTCAGCTTGACTATATGTACCAGAAAAATATCGATTTTAATCACAATATACTTTAAACTTTCTAAAATATACTTATTAGGCTGCATTACCTAATTTAAGTTGCTTAAAGATAAATCTGAATTATCTTGAAATCCAGACTTTTTTTAAAGAGGTGGCGCAGTTCCTCGTTTCCGATAATGGGAACTTTCGTACTAATGTTTTGAGTTAAGATAAATCAGTGGTAATTTAAATATTATTAAAATCCCTCTTCTTCACAATACTAAGATATTTTTAATTCTTTGCACTAACATAATTATCTTGTTGCCATAGCCTATCACAAAAACCAATAGCCTATATGAATCGCGTTTATGGAAACCACGGTAAATAAAAAAAACACAGTTTTCGATAAATTAAAAAACTATTTTCAAACACTTCTTACAGCATACTTTCCAACTCAACTTGCTTAAAGTATATCTGAAATATCCAGAAACCCGGACAACTCATTTTCTTAAATAATGAAAATCCTTCGTCCCCGTCTTTAACAATAAAATCTTATGTGTTCATATTTTTTATTTGGAAATATCAGTGGTAATAACTTAAAATATAATTTTAAAATCCTCCGTTTTAACAATACTAAGAAAATTTTAACCCTTTCAGTCCCAAAAATTTACTACACTACAGAAACATCTGATATTCACAAAATAAGTTTACTTTAGGTCAACTATAAAAAAAAAAATCCATAAGAAAAAATCCATAAGAAAAAAATCCATTAAAATTTTTTATATTGTTTTTGAAACAATGCCAAAATTCTTTAATTGTGGAAAACAACAAAATAAAAATATATATCTTACCTAAAAACACTTCGAGTTATATATTTTAAGGTATCTGACCATATTATTAAAAAAAAAATTAGTAATTATTTTAACCGAAATAGTTTAAATTGTGTTTTAAATATGTGGAACTGAAGTGAACTTATCAAAAATCAGGAGAAACGCTTGTTGACTATTTTCTAAATAAAAAAATAGTAGTTCTGACTTCTATTGAGATTAAAGTAAAATTTTGTCTGATAGAACAAAGTGTGAAGAATCGAATGATGTGTGTTTGGATGTCATAGCGGGACATAAACATTTTGAAAAAAATATTGAAAGTGATGATGCCAAAGGGCATCACTGGGACTGAAAGGGTTAAATATTTACACTAAATAAAGTTACCTTGTTGCCAGAACCTTTCACTGGAACTTATAGACCATATGAATCAATATTTTCGGAAATTCCGATTAGTCAAAGAACCATAACTTTCGGCAAATTCAAAAAAGAAATATTTTTACAGAAACCAAGCATTAATGAAATTGCCAAATGGAAAATTTAACAACAATCTTTTCCGCCCACCCCCTTAAAAAAATCCGTTTTTAAGCATAGATATCTAAAATTTCTGAGTTTAAGTCAAAGAGCTACTAATTAGGAAGAAATAATGAAACAAAACATGTTGATATATTTTATATTTCCTGAGAAAAATGTTCCCAAGTGATGAAAATCCTTATATTTCACGAAACGCGAAAGAAAATTAACCCTCTAATGCATACTGTTACCGTTTGGTAACAAGTAACATAATCCACTTTATACTATTAAATTAGAGCTAATCCTAGAAAAATCTGTGTTTTTATCATCTATTACATTTCATTTTAAAGTTTTAGTTACTAATAATCCTCATAGATGACAGTAGTATTCAAAATTAATGAGTATTCAGTAAGATAGAATATTCAAAGTAAAGTGTATTCAAAATTAAAGAGTGAGGGGTTATTAACTTTTGTGAAATTACGTTTTTGGCAGTATTCAAAGAATAATAACATTTACTAAATACTAATAAATTGTTTTGAAAAATTAATCATAGTGGAAGGGTCAAAGGGTTATTTTGAATTATTTTTAGTAGTTTTCTAGTCATTATTATCAAAATTGGAATTTTGCAGTTGGTTTTTATCATATGGATTTTTTTAAAAAAAATTGAAATTATTTAAATTCTAATGCAGTTAAATTTTTTTTAGTATTTTTCCCATAATGTGTGAGTATTAAAGATACATATATATTTTTTTCGGATGAAAATAAAAATTCATGCATTAGAGGGTTAAGGTATGAGTAAGAAATGTACAGAATTTCTGTAAAATGCCTTTGAATGGACTTTGAAGGATATTTAACGTGCTCTTCCTCACATGGGGTATTATTCGTCGGACATTTTTGGCTGCACGGGTCGTTTATAGGTAGGCAGTTATTTTGGCGATGCCCGGACCCGAACCTGGGACCTTTCGCTGAACAAAGAGGTGACTGCGGTTCTAAATTAAGATGCCAGTCTCCAATCGTCCTCATGTAGTTTTAGTGGGACGATAATTCAAACCAACCCTACCCAAACAAAGAGGAATTTCCACCCAAAGGGTTCCCTCACATGACACAACCCCTCTATTTTGGCCTTCTTCTACTGGAATAACGGGTGTCTACCTCGTCAATTGCCCATGGTTCTAAATCACAAGGTGTAGTTGGATGTATTTAAGCTCTTCACGGAAGGCTAGACACAATTTAGGTAGGTAGGTTGGTACATATATGTTTCGATTTGTGTGCTAGATCAGAGACCCTTCTATAAACCTTCATCAAGTAAGACAGACACATAATTTTTTAGAGACACTGAGAGAGAAAGCACGCCTAAGACGAAAGCGGGAATCGAGCCCTCACCCGATGCAGTGCGCAGACTGCTAGAGTATTGGAGCCGTAGCGTATTAAACTCAATGGGCCACTCGATCCCAGGAAACAATTTACTTACCTTACAACGGGCATGACAGTTACCAAATCTGCGAGTGTGAGCAAGAGTAACAGCAACAAAATTATTCAAAGCATTAAAAACATGAAACCCATTTATTTACCTGCTGTTAAACATTCCCATTATAATACACCCTATAGTTTGTTATTAGCGTTCTATAATTTTTAAGAATTAAGGTAGGCGAATACCCAAAATTCTAAAATTTTTACTGTTACTTTAATCTTTTCCTAATTTGGCATAGTGATTTCAAATATAATGAGCAATGCTTTTTATGCATTTTTTTTTTATTTAAATATAATTGATTTATTTTAAACGGTGTTTTTTACCTAAAAAAAGGAGTTTGCTCCATTATTTCTAGCATAAAAAGTTTTACATAAATTTACTTGAAATTGTTTACAGATATTATTTCAATATATATCTGTGCCATGAACCTCCAATATCTGGTGTAAATATACAAGTTTTTTTTTTAAATGTCCAAGTGTAAGTTAATCGAAAAAAAATCCTTTTTTGTGGTTAATTTATAACATTTTTCTTAATAACTTCTTTTCTTGTAATTTGTATGTAACTCTATAGGGTCATTGCATGCATCATTTCAAAACGAAGAATTTAACACATACTTAATGTTTATAGTATGAAAATTCAACGTGGTAGACTTGTTAGCGTAAACCTCTTTTTTAGTAGAAAAACACCGTTTAAAATAAATAAATTATAATTAAATTTAAAAAATGCCTAAATAGTATTATTCAATATATTTGAAATCATTATGCCAAATTTGGAAAAGATTAAAGTAATAGTAGAAATTTTAGAATTTAGGGGAATTTTGGGTATTCGCCTACCTTAAAATACTGTGATAAAAATCAAATATACTAATTTATTTACAATAAATTATTTAAATAAAAATACATAGTATTTAAATAATATCAAACCTAAAGTTTTATTTTGTGCTGCAAATTAGTGTTAGTCCTTTAGGGATCATAGTTTTTTATATTTATCTGTCGAAACTTGTCTCATTACTGATGGTTTTTTTTTGTTTTGTTTTGTTATTTGGGTTATATATCTCTTAAGAATTATATTACTGTGATAAAAATCCAATATACCAACCAATTAAAAATTTATTATTAAAATAAAAAATATTTAGTATTTGACCTAAGCATTTGTTGTGTGCTGTATATTTCTTGTTGTTAGTATTTTAGAGTCCATAGATTTCAATATAATTGTTAAAAATATATATATGGAATTTTAATATAATATCAAACCTGGGTCTTTATTTTGTGTAGTACATTTCTTATTGTTAGTTATTTTAGAGTCCACGGATTTCAATATAATTTAAATAAAAATATACGGTATTAAAATAATATCAAACCATAACTTTTATTTTGTGCTGTATACACAATATTGTTAGTCCTTTAGGGCCCATAGATATTAATATTTATCTATCGAAGCTAAACTCATCTAATGATGAAAAAGTAGTCTCTTCCATTCCCCTATTCCCTAAAGGATAGATAGCAATAAGTAGAGTGTCACTCGCCCTATCTTCTCTCTATATCACCCATTCAATCAATCTATTTGGAAGAATATCTCACCTAGAAAATGAGTATAAACATAGGAACGTTAAAAAAATTATCGATTTGTAGTGTGTATTTGTTAAATTATCTACACATTTTATTTTAAGTTCAGTTTATTCAAATAAATAAAAAAAAGTCCACGACAGTTTATGAGATTGATAAAAATTAGTATTTTAGAGGCACAATTTGATTATTCTTCTTATTAAAATAGATAAGATCACCTATTTCATTACTCCCTAAAGAAAGAAGGACGAAAAGTTTGGCATGTCACATCACATCATCAAATCTCTCGTCACAATTTTTTAATTTACTTGTCTGCATTACTTTACTCTATAATTAAAAGAAAACGTTAATTATTTAAAAATAAAAATTAAATAATTATTAAATTCCTAGTTATTGGTTTATTGAACTACTTCAGGATGAAAGAATAAGTTTTTATATATTTATGTTTAGATTTTTTTTAATTCCACCAAGGTATACTTTAGAATTCACCCTTCCCATCCTACAACAAACTGGGAAAACAAAAAAAAAAAGACGCATGCAGTTTAAATCAAGCATTAAGACATTTTTGTTTAAATTTTTTGCAGGTTCGGTGTTATTTTTTACTTCAACCATCTTTAAATATGACCAGTGCTTTCACGCAACGTTTACAAAAAATATTGGAGCACTATTACGAATATGCGAGAACTGAAATGGTTTTGACGATTGTGAAAAAAAATGTGTTATTTGTTTACGTTTACCTAAATAAAGGAAATATCGAAAAAATGAGAACCATAATACCAAACAATTTTTTATACAAATTACATTGCTCGGAAAACACATTATTATTTGGTACTGAAGGTGTTAATTTTACTCCCAAATTTGTCTTTGATGGGTTAAGAAACTCAAAATTATTCCTTCTAATCAAATGCATTAAAAAATAAAATTATAAAGTACTTTTTACACCATTGAAAATCCTCTTATCGCCCCACCCACGCGACGGCCCGGCTAACAGTGCCCTCAATCTAGACAATCCTTTTGCCTAAAAAGTGGCCGAGTCTATTCCCCAGAGGGAGGCGCACTAAGTATAGGAGTCCACATTCCTCCTTGCTGTCTTCGGTCCCCTCAATCAATCTTCAGACGCCCCCCACCTAAAAATAAAACCGTCGACATCGCATCAATGAAAGAAATATTAGCCACTTTTATTTTCTACCCCTCTGGAGGATCATGTGGATGTGAAACATAAGAACGCATTGCAATTTTCGCCCCAGTTTTTTTTATTCGAATTTTTTAGTTATGTTAGTACATTTCTTTAAATTCTTGTGAACTAAATTTTTAATGTTGTAATAGTAATTGCTATAAAAGTATTCTTAGATATGTTGTTGCGGATGTAAATAATTGAAGTAGTCCGATCGAGGGGTCGGGCCTAAAACATTGTAAAATAAGTAGGAAAATAAAATAATCACAATAAATTGTTTTTACTTAGATTAATTAATAATAATTGATCACATTTTTTAATTTTTTAATGTCTACCATTTTCTGGCTGTTTGTTTTTCAATGTTTTCAACCTCCGACTTAGAGTGCCATAAATACCTTGTAGGATTAAGCTTTTTTTAATTTTATTGCTATTTCTTCCATTTATAGATCGTATCAGTATCATGCTGATTGTTTTATAGAATTTCGCTAAATTTAAAAGTTCCATATCAGGCAAACATATAATAACTAAATGAATTTTAACACAACCTTTTTAATAACTTTTTGTCTTGATATATTATTAATATACTTAAAAAATGGAACCTAGCATTGAAGTCAATTATTTACACCTAGAAGTACGTATTTATTAAAACCTAAATCTCACGTTGAGAGGAAAAAATGCTCTAAATAACGTAATATTGTATAATTCTACCAAACTTGGTTTTAAAAAAGTATGAATGTAAAATTACTTCCATGATATATATATATATATATATAAATGCTTTAAAAAAAATTTACTACTGTAAAAACAATATATAAACCTAAAAATTGCACACAAAAACTTGTAGTGTAAAAAAAATGCAAATATGTATTAAAAAAATGTGTGAAATAAAATTTATTTTCCTCTTTTTCTCTCACAAAAAAACCCCATATAAATGTTAACAAGATTAAGGTAAAAACGAATACACAAACATCCGTATCAACCCTATCCCATAATAAAAACAACATAACACATCGAAAAAGCAACATTTATCCAAAACTAACTTCTCTCCATCCTCCATCCCTCTAGGAGGGAGATTTTTCCAGCAGATCCAGCCTATCGCTTCCCTCCTTTTATTATTAGTCGGGCATGGATCCATTTGACTGGCTGTTCTTGTGAAGGGATCATTTTTTTGGCATTTCGTGTCTTTTGCTGCTAATGGGGATTGCTTGGGAAGATGGCCAAAACAATTTCTCAGCCCTATCTGCCCGCTGCATCTCGGCTACAAAGGATGCAGCGAGGCGAGAAAAGTTCGGAATTACAGCAGGGTTTCTTTCCGATGCTGTTTTGCTAAATTGACAAAGCTGGGGGTGATGGTTTGGGTTTTGGTTTGTTTTGGGGGGGAGAATGAGGTTTTTGTGTGTAGGGATTTGAAAGTTACTTTGAAAAAGTAACTATGTTACAGTTACTTAATTTAGAATAGTAGCTCAGTTACAGTTACTTAAATTAAAAAACTAACTATGTTACAATTATTGCTACTTAATTTGAAAAGTAACAATTCACAGTTATCCCTTTCCAACAGAGCTATTACGATCGTGCGGGTATAAAAGAGAATGTTTAAGCTCTTAAAAAATATCAATACCGAAGCAGCTGACTTGTACCATTCGTTATTTGTATATAAAATTAGTTTGTTTTTAAGGAGTTGCTGGCATTGATGCTGCTTAACGCATTTTTTCGATAAAACTCCAAATTTAGTCTCATAATTCTAAATCAACGCCATCTGAGCGCCGGTCTTAAACTGTTATTTAATATGAAACGTAGCAAACTACAGTTACTCTTAGAAATTTCAAGTTGCTAGAAAATAACAATTTCATCATCTTAGCGTTTTTCACAGTGATATAAGATTTTAAAAAATATTTACAATAATGGAAATTCAACGCTGCTAAAATTCAATTTTAAATAGTTATGTTTAAAATAAGCGTTGAACTACCGAAAAGATGTGTGATGAGCGGGGGAAAAGTTACGCAAATTTTCTTTACTTCGTGACCGCTAAAAGCAACTAAGTTACAGTTACTTTCTGAAAAATCTAAAGGCACTACTCGGCACTATCGAAAAAAATTGACAGTTACAAGTAACTCGTTACGCCAATCTCTGTTTTTTTTGTATGTATAAGGGGTTATTGGAGAGGGACCTACTATTTTTTACGTATGTTGGGGTGATAACCCCAACATACGTAAAAAATAGTAGTAAAAGTAGTTACCCGGGGTAATACTTTTACTACTATTAAAATAGTAGTAAAAAATAGTTACCCGGGGTTTATTTAAGTTTTAAAAAAAATTCTAGAAAAAGAAAAGGACAAGACGATTTCTTCTCCAAAAGTTTATTTTTCCTATAAGAGAATATTGCGATATAGTTTAATATAAAGTAAATATTATTTTCATTTAACCTTCTGAAGGATAAGCAAATTGGCTGAAGTGTAAACTTGTCTTTTCACTACATGATATCCAGATTAAACATTTTAACAGAAATTTAATTTCTCAAATTTTTGTAAAAAAAAATACATTTTGGTAGCAGATAATTATAGCTGACTCCTCCTTACTTCAAGTTTTTAAATTTATTAAAATTATAAAATTAATAAATATTTATAAAAAATATGTGTGTTGCTGAAAAAACCTGACAGACATGTTTATTCGTTTGTATCCCTCAGAGTGTTAATGTATATTTAGTTATATGGAAGGGGAGGTTAAAGTACAAACGAATACATATTAAAGTACTTTCTTTTAGGCATATCTTATGCTTAAAGTCATCAATATCGCATTATTGGGAATATTACATACAATTTTTTAATAAAAAAATGCTTCACGATCATTAAGCACTAGGTTCATTTTTAATAAAAATTCTAATGTTTATTTTTTTTAACAAAGTGTTACTTACAATCGTATCATACCAGAACTAACACAATGAAGCTTAGTTGCAGATGATACCAAAAAGTGCAGGGTCTTACTAGTGGTTCATAACAACAAAGAATTGACAGTTTGGAGATTTCCACTAATAGAAATACTATAATTAGAATTTCCAGATATACTAAGTTTATATTTCCCAGCTATACTAAGCTTAGTATTTATCGATAAAATGAGCTTAGACGTTTTTTATTCGTAATATTATGCTTAGAATTACTACAGATACTAAACTTGCTAGAACAGATGTATTTTAAAAGAACGTGGATGTCATAAATAAACGATAATTCATTCTTATTTTTGTAAAGTGTGTCTTTGTAAGAATTTGAAATATTTTTAATCAAAATTAAAAATTTAAGAAATTTTAATAAGACATTCGTTTTCTTTCAAATATCTACTTCAAACTTTATAAATAAGAATTGATTTTATGTCCAAACATTTCTTACGTAATCTGTATAGTATAATTTTCTTTGTTTTTCATTTTTATGTTTTACTTCACACAAAAATATATTAGGCTGGTCTCGCATACAACATTACAGATGATTTTGACCTTTCTAACGATGCTTCATAACCGCATTAGCGATGTCAAGTTGCACAACTTTTAGCTATTAATGCCATTTCAACACTGCTTAATCTTATTGGAGATATCTTTTCAACTGTCGTTTATTTTTTTAAATGGTATTAAAAAATCAATTCATTGAGTTATGCTTCGAATATGATAAGTATTTCGAATATGGTATGTTGATACAAAGTGTTTTACTTCTTTTTAGGTGAAATAATTATTACAATAATTATTATTAATTATTATATTCTTCGCATTACGAATTAATTTAGAAAGCGATAAAAAGTAAAACTATTGAATTTTCGAACGAAAAGTTTGCTTCATTTTTACGTTTAAAAGTTTACTATACAACAAAATACTCTTTTTTAGACACTTCGGGAATTTTGTGTGCAGTAACCCTCTTTCTATTATCAACCTACTTTTTTTTTTACATTATCTTCGATATTAAAATATAATGCACTTACAATGTGAAAGCCCTTATTCATTTAACATTGTCACTGCTTGAGCGTTGATATAGCTTAAGGAAGGTCAGTTGGGTGTTTGGGGCAAAATTCAGTTTTTCTGTTTATAATTTTTTTATTCTGTTTTATCTCTAACTATAAATACCAATACCTATATACCAATAGCTTTAATTTAAGACCAAGAATATCGATTTCTGTTTAGTGTTTTTTTTTAACCCATTAAGACCCTTTCAGGTGGCGCTAATTTAAGGTTATGAGACTAAAATGTTAAGAGTTTTACCGGAAAAGTTGCCTAAAACAGCATCGATGCCCTTGGGTCAGTTGAAATGTACACTGTTGAATACAACGGAGCAATTTTTTAATTGAAAAGTTGATTCATTGAAAATTGCGAATTTTTTTTAAAAGTGTCCCTAAAAAGGGACGCCAGGCATTAATGGGTTATTGAGCATTTTTGAGAAACCTTGCGTTTCCTGATATAAGGTTTTCAACAGTTAGGGACATTTTTCTCAGAAACTATAAAATATTTCAACATATTTTGTTCTGCTATTTCTTATGAATAGCTCTTTGATTTAAACTGAAGAATTTTAAATATTTCTTCTAAAAAAATTATATAACTTAAAATTTTTTTTTTTTGTATTTTTCAATACATATTTTTTAAAAAATCACTGTAAAAGTATTTTTTAATTTTTTGAAATGTCCTCAATTTAAATCAAAGAACTATGAGGAAGGAGTAAAATATAAGAAAAGTTTGTAGGGATATCTCATACAGTTCTTAAGAAAAATGTTTATAAAGTTAGGTAAATTAAAATGAGCGAGGCGAGATAGAACCATCTGACTCCCATTAAAAACGATATGTTTATTAGTCACGTGTAGGTAGGTAGGCTAGTACATGTATCTTCCAGCTTGAGTGCTTGATCACAGAAACGTTCATAAACTTTCGTCAAGTTAGACACAGACAGAAGTTTTACTGACACAGAGAGAAAAATTACACCCAGGGGGAAGGCGGGAATCGAACCCTCACAGTGCGCAGACTGTTAGAGTAATAGGCAGCGATCAAACCCACTAGGTGACCCTGGCCATTTTCGTTACGTGTAAAAATTACAATTACCACGTTGGATTGCACCACAGGTAAGACAACTATAGCCAGAACCGTTATTCGTGAATTTGTTCTATGTACTGTAAATTTAAACAGTCAAGGTTTTTTCAGAATGATTAAGAGTAGTTCAGATGATCTAATAGTATCAACCAACTTTAAACTTGCTTTTCAGTTACCTGAAAAACCTGTTATTTTTTTAATTTCATGCAGAGACAAATTTTGTTGAAAATTGGCACATCCTATGAGTTAGACGGTATCCTTTTTAACCCACTATTTCATTTATTTTGGTACAATTAAATTTTAACTACCACTTTTCTGGCAAAGTTTTTATTATTAAAAATAATAAAAAAAACTTAAGTAGATAACTTGGGCAAACTTAAGATCCTTTAAAAAAATAACGACCTGAGTTTTCAGGTAGTTTATTATTTTAGCTAATATGTGACTGCGAGGTTCACTTCTGTACAATGCCCATAAAACATTTACGTACAATGGACAATTATCACATTTTTTTTCTTGTTTTTAAATGATTCTAAATGACTTAAAACCCTTAAAAAATGTATTCATTCTTCTTAAAGATTCGTATTTTACTTTCAATTTAAATTTATAAAAGGGCAGTTTCGGTTTTCATTCGATACATAGAGTCACGTGATGTGACGTAGTAAGGTCTTCTCCCACCTAGAAGAAGCGAACACAGCTTTTGCTGTATTCGATATTTCGCTTCTCTTATATCCTTTCTTCAAAGCTTATTTTTATAATATTACGGCTTCTAAAAAGTACTGTATTGTGCCGATGTGCGGAAATACTTCCCATATTATACTCCTGACAAACTATTTATAATTTCTAAATGTACCGAGGAATAAAAAAGATAGACTGAGATGGTGCAGAGCTATGAAAAGGGATCCCAAAAAGAACGTTCCTTTGGAATGTAATATTGAAACAGAAATATCAAAGCTGGTGATTAGTATTGAAGTACTATTTAGTTTTGGAGAGGTTCTAAAAACAAATAAAGGTTTTTAATTTAAAACTAATAATATTCATCTTCAATAGAACAATCACTTCGATTTAATTTTACATTCTAATGTAGCCTTATATTGTACAGAACATTAAAATAGAAGTCTTATATTAGTAGAGTACTCAAGTATACTATTCAAGTTATCTGGTAAGGTAACAAAAATTTACATTTAAACATTTATTTTTAATACGACAATAACTTCTAATTTAACTAAATAGCCCCTTTAAATATATTTTTAAATAGTGAAGCATGTAACTATTTATAGAGAAAAATAATTATCTACTAGTAGGAATACCAAGGTTTGATTTTAAAATTAGTCTTTTTTTATCAGACTTTTACTATATCATAAATATCACAAAAACTTTATTCTCAAAATATATAGTCATAAAACATATTTATGCTATTGCTATATGTAATAATTTTTTTATTTCCTATAAAACAATAAATTAACTAAATATCTTCGAAACATCTTACTTTTCAGCTTTGATACCTTTCATTTCAGCTGACAAAAAATCAAAATTTTCTTTGAAAAAATTGATTATCATATCTTCGGAAATGTTTGGCAAAATATCTCTTTGTGCTTTGGTAAAACCAACAACAGCCATTGGAGAAACAGCAGCCATTGGAGAAAAATATTTTAAAAACTAAATAATACAAAAATCAACGCACGTGCAATTTCGCTGCGCTGTTCTCAAGGGGTTCCGTAGGGAGGAGGAACGAGAAGACCTTTCTACGTCACGACGACGTTCCTAAAGTGACACGGCCCGTTTTTGATTGCGCCGCGGCTCTGGTTTTTCAAATTTGAATAACTCGGAAAATATTTTGTTAAAAAAAATTTTAATGACATTTTTGGACTCCAGACCTCTTAATCTACAAAATTAATCCATTTTTAACAAAATTTAAAACATGTGATAATTCTCCATTGGGTTTCGGTGGACACTAAAATACTATTACTAAAAACATATTGTTGTGGATCGTTTGCATTACCTAAATCCATACAAAAAAGAAGAAAAAAGTATATTGAAAAATTTGAGTTACAAAAAATGTTACTTTAATTGAATTGAAACGTTACTTTGATTAAATTGAAATGTTACTTTGATTGAATAGAAAGGATACTTTGATTGCTTTGTTATTAACCCTTTAAGACGCTTTCAGGTGGCGCTGATTAAAGGTTATGCGACTAAAATTTTAAGAGTTTTACCAGAAAAGTTGCCTTAAACAGCATCAATGCCATACTCCTACGAAAATGCACAACGATTATTTTAAAATTCGCTTTTCGTGCAATTTAATTTTTTACATCTAAAATTATTCCGGGCTATAAAGAAGGTAAAATAATATGTGCCAAAAGTGGAACGTTGGCGTTTAAAAGGTTAAATAGAACAGTCGGGTTTTTTTTTTCTCAGGGTGCAAGATTTAACAGTATCAACCTTCTTCAAGCTTGCGCTTCAGTTATCTGAGAAACCTATTTAATCATTTGATTTCATAAACATACATTCTTTGTTGCAAGTTGGCACATATTATAAATTAATGAGAAGGTATCACATTTTTAACTCACTATTTCAATTGTTTTTGGTACAATTAAATTTTTCCTACCAGTTTTTTAGCAGTGTTTTTATTAAAAAAAATGGTTTTGTGTCGTAACCTGAAATGGGATATTATTTCAAAAAATAGCAACATGAGTTTCCAGGTAGTTTATTTATAATTAAACCTAATATGCGAGGACAAGGTTCATTTTTGTACGATGCCCTAAAGACATCTACTTACAATTGGATTTCAGTGGTGACTTAAATACTAATTCTTAAATTATATTGTAAGTGAATCATTTGCAGTACCTAAATCCATACAATTAAATTTTACCTACCACTTTTCCGGCAAACATTTCTTTATTAAAAGTAACAGAAAGTATCGTGACTTTTAAGTTTTACAATATGTCCGAGTTTTGCTTGAAAAAGAACGATCTGAGTTTTCCGGTTGTTTACCTTTTTTAAAAAAACAGTACAAATACTGTCGACCGTCAACAGGTCAGAGGCCCAGCTAGGTTGGTACATAGTGGTTTTCATTTTTGTACACTGTGCGATCAAGAAGTTCATTTTTAACGTTTTAACAGTATAACGCCCTTAAAACATTTTAGAATTGGATTCCGGTAGAATCTGAAATAATATAGTACACTGCTCAAAACAATTAGGGTAGCACTTTGCGTACTTTTGTTAACAATTTCAAGTCCCAACTTCTGATTTTTGTTTCAAAAATATAAAATTTGTGAAGTATAATAGATTCATTATGCATTAAGAATGGAAGGGTAATAAAACCAGGGGAAAAAATCTTGTTTTCTTTAAACTAAAATTTAATTGGGAAAAATGGAATCATAACTTTTGAATAAATTATAACAATAATTATTTTTAAAACTTTATTTGTTAAAAAAAAGTTAAAATCAATTTTTAAAAATCTAATAATGCAGCGCGAAGAATTTAGGGAAAATTTATTTCATATTTATTTTTTTGATGAATTTTATTTACCCTGATTTTCATTTAATTAAAACAAACATTTAACTCCTAAAAAAAACACGATTTTCTATCTAACGGAAAATAAGTGCGAGCTCAACTTAGTGGGAAAAAAATCGCAAGCTGATGATTCCATATGGAATCAAAGGGGGTGAAAGGGTTTAAACCATGCATTCTCCTAATTCTTTTAAGCAGTGTATTACTAATAACATACTATGTGCGGATAGTTTGGAATACCTAAATATTTACTAAAAAAGAAAATAGTATATTATAAAAATTGAGTTACAAAATGTTGCAATGTTAACAATAGAGATAAATTAGACAGACACGAAAACAGTGCGCAGAATGGGCTGCGATCAAACCCAATAGGCCACCCGGAGCACCTGCTCCTCGTGTAAAAATTACAATAGCCACATTCAATTGTGGCTCGTACGAAAAAAATAACCAGAACCGTTATTCGTGAATTTGTCCTACTGTAGATTTTCAACAGTCAGGGTTTTCGTTTCAAGATGTAACATTTAACAGTATCAACATACTTTAAACTTGCTTTTCAGTTATCTGAAAAACATATTTAATTATTTATTTCATACATAGACATTTTTTGTAGCATTTGACACATATTATGAATTTAATGAGATGGTACCACATTTTTGACTCACTATTTCATTTCTTTTAGTAAAATTAAGTTTTACCCACCACTTTTCTGGGAAAGTTTTTATTATTAAAAATAATAAAAAATATGCTCTTATCGATAAAACTGAATTTATTATTTACAAAATAGCAACCTAAATTTCACGTAATTTATCTATTATTAAAGCCAATATATGCGATTACAAGGTTCAGTACAATGTTCTTACGACTTCTACTTACCATTGGATTTCTGCGGAGACTTAAATGATATACTATTACTAAAAACATATATGTGGCGTTTGTAGTAGCTAATTCCTTAAAAATATGAAAAACATTCTAAGTTACATTTTGAGGTACTAAATGTTACTTTGATTGAATTAGTATTTAAAAAAAACATTCGTGGTTTTCTTTTCAGGGTGTAGGATTTAACAGTATCAACCTACTTCAAACTTACTTTTTAGTTATCTACACTCTTAAAACAAAAGAGTGAATTCCACTCCAGTTGGAGAAGCGCGTTTTCGACACTGGAAAGAAGTGAATATATATTATCTCAGACTGAGTTAAAATCACTCGTTTGGAGTGATCCTGCCGGAGGTTTAACACACAAAGAATCCACTATAAAAGGAGAAGTGCATTTTCCAAACTGGAGGTGTGAAAATCAATCAGACTGAGTTAAAATCTCTCGTTCGTTTTAAGAGTGTACGAAGCATATTTAATCATTTGATTTAATACATAGGCATTTTTGTTGGAAGAATACAAATATTATGATTTTAATGAGGCTGTGCCACATTTTTAACATACACTTTACATTCTTTTGTTATAATCAAATTTTACCTACCACTTTTCGGGCAAAAATTTCATTGTTAAAAATAACAGAAATTTTCTGTTTTTATAATGGTTAATAAAAAGCTATTTAAAAAAGAGCGACCCGGGCTTTCCGGTTGTTTATCGTAAAAACAATACAAAAGTTGTCGACCAACAACAGGCTACAGGCCCAGCTAGGTTGGTACATAGTTGTTTTCATTTTTGTACAATGTGCGATCACGAAGTTCATTTTTGTGCAACGCCCTTAAAACATCAACTTAGAATTGGATTCCAATGAAGACTTGAGTGATATACTATTACTAATAATATAATGCGTGTGGATAGTTTGGATAACCTAAGTACTTACAAAAAAGAAAAAAGTATATTGCAAAATTTGAGTTACAAAATGTTGCAATGTTAAAAATAAAGATAAAATTTTCAACCATGACATACATCATCTTATTTGGTTTTGAAAATATCTCAACACACGCAATGTGCTATTATTTTTACCAAGCAAGTCAGAAAAAAAAGTCGATAAAAATTACCTTTTTAAAAAGAATATGTAAATAGTTAACTCGGGAATTATGTAATTTAGTACCATTACAAAAAAAAAAAAGTTTCTTATAATTTAGAAGAAGATTTACTATAATTTAAATTGAATGACACTAATAAATGAATAATAAATATAAATAATAAAATATAAATAGTAAAATATAAATAATAAAATATAAATTAGAACACCCCAATTTTACTATTCAAACTATACAAACTCTAACCAATGACAAATAACAGTGGGTTGTATTTACTTTTCAAAAACAAAATCTGATTATTAGTTTAAAAAAAAACATATATTCAAGAATTACGAGCAAGCAAAATAAACTTTTTTCTAAGCATACAGAAACGCATCAGAAGTAATTCGTAAAGAAAGTTCTAGTAGTGCTTTAGTATAAGCATCTCTTAGGCGATAAGATCTTCGCATCGAGTATTAAGCAGGCTCTTTAGGAGAGTAAGTGTATGCCATAGGATAAGTGGATTTGTAAATGCTCTTGAAGTTATTTCCTATGACACCTTTAGCACAGTGAGGTTGAACTTCAATCGCTGTTTGGATGTGGAAGATTTAAAGATTGGAGAATGAGTTTATCGAAATATTGTATCTAAAATAAAATATAAATGGTTAACCCTTTCAGTCCCAAAAATTTACTACACTACAGAAACATCTGATATTCACAAAAAAAGCTTATTTTAGGTCAAATATTCGAATTCCATAAGAAAAAAAATCCATTAAAATTTTTTATATGGTTTTTGAAACAATGCCAAAATTCTTTAACTGTGGAAAACAACAAAATAAAAATATATATATTACCTAAAAAACACTTCCAGTTATATATTTTAAGGTGTCTGACCATATTATTAAAAAAAATTTAGTAATTATTTTAACCGAAATAGTTTAAATTGTGTTTTAAATATGTGGAACTGAAGTGAACTTATAAAAAATCAAGAGAAACGCCTGTTGACTATTTTCTAAATAAAAAAAATAGTAGTTCTGACTTCTATTGCGATTAAAGTAAAATTTTGTCTGATAGAACAAAGTGTGAAGAATCGAATGATGTGTGTTTGGATGTCATTGCGGGAAATAAACATTTTGAAAAAAATATTGAAAGTGATGATGCCAAATGGCATCACTGGGACTGAAAGGGTTAAAAGGACCGCTTTCATACGTGAAGAGTACACGGGAAAAAAACGATTGATTTTGCAGAGAAGTTTCCTTAGGAGGCCACTTTGGCGATGATAGCGAGTGATCGCCTAAACTTGTGTAAGGTAACCAGTTCCTACCACAGATATCATAGTTAAAGTAATAGAGTGATAGATCACGTGACCTCCAATGCTAACGGTGGGACGCGCAAGGAGCTCCCAGAAGAGCCCCAATGGAGTCAGTGTTGTAGGTCACGTGATATGCCACGGTAATACTTCAACTACTATCTCTGTGGTTCCTAGCTACCAAGATTCAGGCGATCGGCGATCCCAACGCTTGGACCAAGCGAAGAAGAAAGAGAGAAACCGTTTTTCTGCCGCCAAGCAGACAATTGCGGGCGTCCGCCTAATAAATCAATCGGTTATTCCCGTGTACTCTTCATGTGTGTTTCTATGTACGATTCATCTTTAAATAAACTGTAGAAGGAAATAGTTTGTTACTGAATTTTACTCTTGAAGATTTGTTTCTTGCCGTTTAAATGGAATAGGTAGAGGATCTGAATTCAGTTCAATTCGTGAAATACAGCTTTGCGAAAAAAAAAGTGGTGAGTTAAAAAAAAAGTTTTATTTCGGGGCTGAGTTGACACGCATAAGCGAGCCCTCTAGTAGCAGCTTATTTAAGTATTTATTAGTGAAAAGTTGATTAAATAATTGATGTTTCAATTAGCTCAACTCTATTTAAATGCTTAATAAATTAAAAAATATTATTTTAATTGTTATTTTATAAATTTTGTGTTTAGGTTATAATGACAGGGTTTGACAATATTTATTTTTTTTACCAATTTTTATATTTGTTCAAATACTTCTGTTTAAATATACTTCGAATATTTAGTAAACATAGTTTAAATGTTTATATTTTTAATTTATAGAACATTATTTTACACTGAAAGTGAGGTATTATAAAAAAATTATAATTGGTATATATATATCTATAGTGTTTAACCCATTAAGGCCCTTTCAGGTGGCGCTAATTTAAGGTTATGAGACTAAAATGTTAAGAGTTTTACCGGAAAAGTTGCCTTAAACAGCATCAATGCCCTTGGGTCAGTTGAAATGTACACTATTGAATACAACGGAGCAATTTTTTAGTTGAATAGTTGATTAATTAAAAATTGCGACATTTTTTTAAAAGCGTCCCTAGAAAGGGACGCCAGGCATTAATGGGTTAAGGTTAACACAGTACTTAAATGATAATATCTGTGTAGCACTTAATAAAACATTTTTTTAAAATTCGCTTTTCGTGTCATTTAATTTTTCACATCTAAAATTATTCCGGGCTATAAAGGAGGTTAAATAATATGTTCCTCAAGTGGAACGTTGGCGTATAAAAGGTTAAAATTTTAATTTTATATTAAGAACAATATAAGCGTTGTTACTTATTTCTTTTTCATAGGGAAAATATGGTTTCGTGTATCTAAAATTAAACAGGTAGGTAAACTTCAGTACTTGGAAAACAATCTTGGACCATTGTTGCTAGCTTTCAATAACTGCAACCCCACAGAACGTATGCTAGAAAATTGATTATTCCAGGATAGCAATGGCCTAAGCTAGTGTTGCAGATATTGCAGTTTACTTACCAATGGCAGTACAGAAGCTTACTTAATTTTTGTACAAGCAGCTTAGACCGATTTAACGTCGCACTACAGCTGCATAAGGAGTTATTACCTGGTAATTTTTAACCACGGTTAAGTAACCAAGCAGAAACTACCCTACACTTTAAACGGTTCATTCTTGAACAATCTCTTAAAAGTTATCAAGAATGCTCCTAAAACAAATTCTAGTGATTTCAAATACATTTTTTTAAATTATGGAGGCAGTTCCTTAACTTAACAAAATGGTACCTGAAATATTACACAGGCCTGTAGAAAATTATATTTTCGTGTCTAGGATTTCTGAACTAATTTCAAATAGTTTATTTAGAATGATGAATCTAAACCTAATATTTATTTTTATTTGCCAGTTCTACTTTTTAGATGCTTGTTTTGTTGTTTTTATTATGCGTATATAAGAGTTATTTGATTTTCTACCAAAATCACTTGAAAACAATGAAAAATCTCATAAAATTAACCATCCAATACACAGATTTCTAATTTTTTTTGAACATTTTATACTTTCTATAAAATAAAAACTAATCCTGGCTGCTATGCTTCTTATTTAAAAAAAATAAATAAATATTAAATACATAACTGAGTAGATGTAGTATGGTTTATTGGACGCCAAACGAGAATAAATGGCAATGCACCTAGAAACATTCTACTGAACATCGGAAGGCTGACATATGAGCGTAACCAACTTATAACATTTGTTTCTTAAGCGATGAACAACTGCATACCACAGTACATTCAACTTAAAATTTCCAACTAGGAAGAATAATTAATCAGCTACTAAAAACCTCTACGTTTCATTTCAAATACTCTTTCCTTGAATTATAGTGGTAATTGCGTAACTTTCTAACACTGTATCTGAAATATTATCATGTGTTTATAAGGCAATATCAGTAGAAGTGCCAAAAAAGTGATAAAACAAAATCACGTATTTAATTAGTATACTGTATTTATTCTCAAGGTGTAGCGTATGGCAAAAAAAAAAAACCATATAAAACTATGTTTCGATACTCAATTTATTCACCTATAGAAGCTCTTTGTTTTTTATGTACGGATTGTGGATTTGTCCGAAAAAGAAGAAAAAAATACTTGTGTATGGAAAGCTATACTTATTAAATTTAAAAACTTGCACTCCTAACAGGATGGCTAGAGTGATGTCACGATGAGCTTCTCTTGCCGCTTAAATTGAATAGGTAGGGGATCTGAATTCAGTTCAATACGTGAAATACAGCGTGCGAAAAAAAAAAAAGTAATGAGTTAAAAAAAAAGTTTTATTGCGGAGCTGAGTTGACAAGCATAAGCGAGCCCTCTAGTAGCAGCTTATTTAAGTATTTGTTAGTAAAAAGTTGATTGAATAATTGATGTTTCACAGTTAGCTCAACTCTATTTAAATACGTAATAAATTGAAATATATTATTTTAATTGCTATTTTATAAATTATGCCTTTAGGTTATATTGACATGGTTGACAATATTTTGTTTTTGCCTAGTTCCATATTTATATAAATACTTCTGTTTTAACATACAACAAATATTTAGCAAATATAGTTTGAATGTTGATTTTTTTTAATTTATAGAACATTATTTTACATTGAAAGAAAATATTATAAAAAATAAAAATTGGTATATCTATCTATGGTGTTTAAGGTTAACACAGTACTTAAATGATAATATCTGTGTAGCACTTAATAAAACTTTTATTTCTTTAGAAAAAGTCAATTAAAACCTTTAATTACATGGATCACAAAGTTTTATTAAGTGGTAATTAATAGTTTATTAACTCTCATGTAAAATTGACTCAAAGACAAATTGAAAGATATATTTTTTCATTTAAAATATATTAAAATTTTAAGTATCACTTTAAAGCCCGATTTAGAAACATCAAAAAGTTTAATGATTTAATTGTTCAGAAAAGTAATAAGAACTGCCGTTACATTATACATTTCAAAACCTACATTTACTTTAAACTCTTAAGACCCAGCAAAATCCCTCTCGTATATTCTTAAGGTAGGCGAATACCCAAATTTTCCCAAAATTCTAAAATTTTTACTATTGCTTTAATCTTTTCCATGGAAAAGAGTGGGCATAGTGGCATAGTGATTTCAAATATAATGAATAATACTATTTAGGCTTTTGTTTTTATTTAACCCATTAAGACCCTTTCAGGTGGCGCTAATTTAAGGTTATGAGACTAAAATGTTAAGAGTTTTACCGGAAAAGTTGCCTTAAACAGCATCAATGCCCTTGGGTCAGTTGAAATGTACACTATTGAATACAACGGAGCAATTTTTTAAATGAAAAGTTGATTCATTAAAAATTGCGGATTTTTTTTAAAAGTGTCCCTAAAAAGGGACACCAGGCATTAATGGGTTAAATATAATTTATTTATTTTAAACGGTGTTTTTCTACTAAAAAAAGAGGTTTACGCCAACAAGTCTACCACATTGAATTTTCATCCTATGAACATTTATTATGTGTTAAATTCTTCGTTTTGAACTGATACATGCAATGACCCTCTAGAATTACATACAAATTACAAGAAAAAAAGTTATTAAGAAAAATGTTATAAATTAACCACAAAAAAAGGATTTTTTTTCGATTAACTTACACTTGGACATTTTTTAAAAAACTTGTATACTTACACCAGATGTTAGAGGTTCATGGCACAGATATATATTGAAATAGCATCTGTGAAAAGTATCAGGTAAATTAATGTGAAACTTTTTATGCTAGAAGTGTTGGCGTAAACCCCTTTTCTTTAGTTGAAAAAACCGTTTAAAATAAATCAATTATATTTAAATAAAAAAAATTGCCCCAAAAGCATTGTTCATTATGTTTGAAATCACTATGCCAAATTTGGAAAAGATTAAAGTAATGGTAAAAATTTTAGAATTTTAGGTATTCGCCTACCTTAATCGAAACATACTTTTCATACAAATATATGCCACAAAGTATGTTTGTCAAAGATTTTTTTAAAAAAAATTATGTTTAATAGTTATTTAGGGACACGCCTTAAACTCTAAAAATACACATTTCTTTGTGCTATAAATGCAACAAAAAATTCCTTATCACTTATTTGTAGTCAATAAATTGCTTTAACATTGTTTTTCATGCAAATGCCTTTAAAAATAACTATTGAAAGAACTTTTTGAAAAGTTCGAATTTTTTTTTTTAATAATTTAATTGACTCTAATATTATATTGACTCTCGTTCATTTTCATTTTTTATAGAAATAAATGACTGATACCTGTAATCCAAGGCTAAAAACTGATATTTGGATATTCTTCTATCGTACCAGGTCAATTTTGGAACTAATTAACGTGTTAATTGTTTGTGGGGAGGTTTTAAAAAATTTACCCAAATGGGCACGCCATGCAGATCGCAAGAGGTTAAAAGCCAACTATTTAATTACCTTTTGAAACTGACTTCACTTAATGACTTTTTAGCTTTAGTCAAATTACTTTTTTAGTTAAATCGTTGTCCATTACATTGAACGGACTAAACAATTGTATATACGAAAAACTTCATTCATTAAAAACAATAATCTATAACTTTTTTTCAGATTTTTCAATAATTTTATTAATCCTGTATTTGGAAATACCTTCCAATTCGTCTTTAATACTTTACTACTAATTGTAAAATGAGTTGTTAATTCAGGCAAAAGGCAACGTGCCACGGACTACAATTAAGTACTTAAGTTAACGAACGACTTTGAAATACTGTTGACTGAGGGGGGCTTACAGCATTTTCTAGCCATCTCTGTCGAATGCTGCCTTGATATGTGACCTGTATTTGCATATGCATATTTGTCTTTTCTTGATTCTGAAATAGGCATTTTTGATAGTCGTGCGGATTATGGACTTAGTGCTTGAATTTTGTGCTAAAAATGGCGAAAAAATAAAGTTGGTTATTAAAGCATTCGGCCCGTGAATTGTTAAATATTTGTAAGTATTGTAAAGAGCAGAAAATCTGTTTGAACAGCATATATTTTGGTTTTATAATTAGAGGAAAGAAATTTTAAACAAACCAGATTTTAAAAAATGAGTTTTGAAGCACAGTTTGATTTTAAATTGAAATCTATTCCTCATAGTATTTGGTTTTTGTAAAATAGGGTTAAGCATAATGTTTTTTTTTTATTTTAAATATTTTAGAATTTTATTTCTTAAATAAATGAACAGTTATCATATATTTGAATATAGGGTATAATTACATTTTATTTTGCCAAGAAGTTAAAAATTTACCCTAAAGTATTTACATCACAACAATTGCTTTAAAATAAATTTAACAAAAATTCAATAATTTTATACGCTCTATTTTATCTATATTTTTTTGTTTAAAAAAGTTAATTTGTAAACAGTCAACAGTTTCAGACATAATCTTTTTTTTTAAAGTTCATTACTCAAATAATTTGAAAAATCAGAGCAACCAGTTTATAGCAAATATAAATTTTAGTAACAAGTAAATGCATGTAATGGAGTGGAAAAATCTATTAAAAAAATTAACAGTATACTCAACTTAAAATTTTCCAATTTTAAGACGTATATTTACGTAATGTAACATTAGGCATTATCTAGTCAATTAGTTTGAAAGGTCCAAATACATTATTCTTAGACTAACTTGATAAGTAAACATAACATTTTTCTAATTTTTCCACTTAATTCAATATACAATTCAATGAATCGGAAGCCCATTATCCTTTTAATCCTATATATGTTATGAACACGACCAATGTAAGGTACGATTAATCTATAGATTGGATTACAGCAGATTAATTTACGGACCTTTATTACTGAAATGAGCTTAAGCAGAAAACATTTGTAATCTTTTTAACACTAAAACTCTCAATTAACGAAAACAATTTCTCAGTAGAGTAGAAATTAACCTAATTAGTAATGAGCTTGGGAAAATATAAATATATTTTTATAATAAAAAATTAGTTTACTGAAATTTCATAATATCAATGAACAATGCAAATTCGTTACTGCTTCCGATTATGTAGTTTAAATACGTAATATTATCGTATGGGTGGTTTCTTTACGTACGGAAACACTTCGAATAATGTTTTGAATTTTGAAGGAACTATATTCTAATACATCACATGACTTATATAATGCAACTTTTTAATGACTTTTATACATTTCATTCAAATTCAGAACATATATCCTGTAATTTATAAACATAAAAAATGCATCATATTATTCAAAAATATTACATATATTTTTCAATATAAATACTGTTAAATATCCCCAGATAGCCGTTTATACTATATATTTTTTCCATTAGAAAAGTCCAAGGCTTTACAGGTTTGATTCAAACGCAGACCAAATTTCATGTAATTTCTGAACATCACTGTAAATATTAGAATTTGACAAGATCGTGAAGTTATCGAGTGTTGAACAAGTGTAATCAAGGCAATTAGGTTGGAAAATCCACTTTCTACAGGAAATTAAGATCGTTTCCCTACTTTCGTAAGAGGCCCTCAAAGGTTGGGTACTGTCTAGGGAATGAAGATTAATTATTTTTATATGGGTTTGATTCTGCGATACACGCGTGGCTTGTTATAGCACTTTCCATTAATTTTAAATGAATGAAAAAAAATACTTTCATACAGAAAAAAACATGTAATTCCTTATAAAGTAAAAAAAAAATACATGTTTAAATTGGAATATTTCTTTTCATTGTGTATATCATATTTTTTAAAATATATTTTTAAGTTCACTTTTTAATATCGTACCATATTTGAGTGAAAAAAAGTATTTTCAAATTAGTAGGTTTTAGGTAAACATTAACTTTGTATTGTATACGATGTTTTTAATGTAAAAAAAAGAAATATTTAATAATTAACTGTATATTTGAAATAATAGTTTTTTTACCTCAAAAAGTTGCTTAATAATAATCTGTTTTATCTTAAATATATCCTTTGAGTTTTTTAGTTAACTTTTCCAAAATCGCTTTATATTTAAATAGTAAAAATTTCAAATATTACAAAAAAGTATATAATGTAAAATCTTAGTGAAAAATTTAATCCATTTTGAATCCTATTTTGAAATCTACCAACAGTTTTCATTGTATGAATTTTATATAATATCAAAGTTATCAGTTATAATTTTAGCATCATCATATTTTAGGAAAGAAAAAAAATCAATTGCTTTACATTTCTATAGTTTTTTACTACTCATATCTTATCATATCTAGTCTACTAATAAATAATACTAACACGTATTTTTTAAAACTTGACGTTACATTTTCTTTAAACACTTTTTTAAAAATTTAATTTAAAAAAAGGAGCTAAAAGGATAAAACTTTTCTTTGTAACTTAAATATTTGAAATTGTATCAAAGTTGGTAGCCATTATTATCACATCTTTTAAGACAAAAAAATCTACTAAACTTATTTTACTTTTTGGCATCTTTTAAGACTTAAAAATAGACGTTCGCATAAAAAAAATCATCAAGAACCAAACATACAAAAAAAATGTCTGCTTAATATAATTAATTGATGTTTAATTTGAACCTTTTCGAAATCAATATACAATGAAAAAAGTTTATTTATAGCATTTTTTTATTCAAAAGTAACAGTTAAACTATCAACATAAAAAAGTGGGTAATAGCAAGGGTAGTAAATTGTTTACAGCAACGACTTAAGTATAGGTGAAAGTGCCTACACCCCCAAATACACCTGTAAAAATCACATAATAGCCACTTACAAAAAATCCCCATAAAAAACGGCACACTTGTTACTTTACGTGTTAACTTACACCAAAAAAAATCAAAGAAGGTAAAGAAACCTTACAGAAAAAACTACCCACTTGTTAAGTAGGGAAAAAAATCGAAGAGTAAAGAAAGAAAAGGGAAGAAAAAAGTAATACAAAATTCTATAGCTGGGGGCGCTCCTTTCACACGCCATTCAATTTATTATCTTCTTTCTACTGTCAGAAGAAAGATTGTAAAGGCAATAAAAAAAACGTATTAGGCGAAAAAAAATCAGTGGATGGGGGAAAACTTTCACCTGCGAAACGGAAAATAAAAATCATTTGCACGGATCAAGATGCGCCATCTATGAGAGGATTCAGAAACTATGTGCAGTGTTTGAAAAAGTTTTTTTTTTTTTAATTTTAAATCTAACACCATTCTTTAAAGTGTTAAAATAGATGTTATTTAAAAATTAATTTTGAATGTTTTCGGTTTCAATAATATGCTTATAATTCAACTAATAAGGCATATTTTTTTAAGCAATACCATAAAATATTTTTTAAGGTTTAATTGCTTATTGCGTAGAATTTTTTAAAAAAGTTTTGCTTAAAATAAGCACAGGAAAAGATAAATTCAAATTTTATGTAGAAAAGCGTACTTTTTTATTGCATAAACTGATTTATTAAAATTAATTCAATACCTTTATAAGTGTTAGTTTGTAGCTCAATTTCCCAATCCCAATTAAAAGTTTGTAGATATCTAATCAGCTGAGAGTAAATTAGGAAAAGTTAAACTTTTCAGAAAAATGTTCGAAACTCCTTCACTATTTTACTGAATGTATTTTACACCTCTATAAAAAAAAAAGCTGTACTGAAACGTAATATTGATATTTCAGAATAAAATATGAAATATTGTTTTTATGAACAATTGTACATTGAATTTGAAATATTGAAACATTATTTTTATGAACAATTATATTATGAGCAATTGTAATTTAATAGTTTACGCATCATGTTTATTGCAACTATATGAATTAAATATGGAATTTCCTTAATTGAAGTGATGATCATGTTTAATGATAAGAAATATAATTTTCAAGTATATTACTTATCCTTTTAAAAAATTTATTTGATAAATTTGCAAGATACATTTTTACAAGATAAACTTCATGCATTTTGTTGAAAAAAATTGTTTTTATTTAAAAATGTGCATTCAATAACAAACTACACTGTATGCATATATATATATACATCGAATATTTTTTATTTGTATGCGTAGAAAAACAAGTGCTATATTTTCTTCTTTTCATTGATGACGTGTCATTTAAAAGTCAGAGTCGTACCAGTGTTTTTTAAGAAATTACAAAATTCTACCCAATTTAAGAAAAATCTATTCCTAAATTTTAGCAAATGAAAAGTGCACCTACTTTAATAATAAAACTCCATGTATGTATACAACAACTTATATTAACTGCATAGCGCATGTAGTCTGAATTTCATCAAAATTTTAACAACTTGACACAATTTATTTATTTTAAAGACATATGTATCATTTTTACCACTCCCCTTAGTATCTAAACAATGGAAGTCTCTTTTAGTCTGACCAACTGATTGAAACTTATCCTTTAATACACCCTTTCTTATCGATTCGATAAGCTGAAATAGCTACAGCAGACTTTGGCGCTCTATGGGCCATACCAAATTTAGTTCTTTAGCTACTTTGTAAAGAACCTATTATATTACATGGGCCACATCCGAAATCTGATTCCACCAATATGCCCTATAAGTCAATACTAATAATCAAACCCTTTTTTGACAGCAAAATCCGTTTGCTTCAGGTAAACTCATGCTGAAGCAAAAAATTAAATAGATACAGCAGACCTTGGCCCTCAAAGGGCTGCCCCACCTCTGAGTTGAGCTTAATTTTGTTTACTGCTTTGTAACGAACCCATAATTTATGATTGGCCAAATCGGAGATCTGAATCCACCAAACTGCCCTATAAGCCCATTATAAAATTCAAACCCTTTCTTGACAGCAATATACATTTGCTTCAGGTAAACTCTTGCTGAAGCTGAAGCTGAAATAGCTGCAGCAGACCTTTGTCCTTTATCTGCTGTCATTCCTCTGAGTTTAGCTAAGTTTTGTTTACTACTGCTTTGTAAAAAACCATTATTTAACATGGGCCAAATCCGAAATCTGATTCCACCAAACGGCCCTATAAGTCCATTATAAGATTCAAAACCTTTCTTGACAGCAATATCCGTTTGCTTCAGGCAAACCATTTTCTCGGCCATCTGCTTAATTGAAAGGGGGTGTTTTGTTTTTCATCTTTATTTGCATATAACCCTTTCTGTCCCAAGGTTAGTTTTTTAAAGACATGGGCTCTAGATATTTATTATCTCAATTTTTTTCTGTGCGTTCTCAAAAACCTGTTTTAGCTGAGTTGATACTTGGCTCCGAAAAGCAAATATCAGAGTTTAGATAGGATATATAACGTTTCAAACGTAGGTGTTTTGCAATAGAGATCTGTAGCAGTAAGAGAACAAAAAAGTGGGAAAAAATATGAACCTGCCGAATTTTACTTTGGTTCGAAAGTTGAAGACCTTGAAATAAGCTAAGGTATTTTTTGTGACTTTAACTACTTGATTTTGTATTCTAAGCCTTATAATCAAAATATACTGTATAAGTAAAAATATTGGCTGCTGAAAATTTCCGACTGCTGTGCCTATTTCCAATGTCCAGTCCAAACGGTAATGATATTTAAAAAAATATGTAAACTATTATATGCATTCTAAAAAAATGTCCCCTTCTTAACAATAGTGTTCTTAATAATGAGGTCATTTTTAAAGTTTTTTTTTCACCTATCTGCTATTTTCTTTCTCTATATATTTAAAACATTGTTTTAGATTCTTTAAAATGAAATATAATAGTAATATTATGAAACTTCATACAGTGAATATCAAGTAAAAGTATTATAAAAACAAATTATTTTGCAATTGATTGCATCTTAAACCTTGTTTACCATACATGATTATTTAGATATATTTTCCATAAATCATGCTTAAAATTTAAAGTACATCTTTATACTATATTTTTGATTGGCACTTAAAACTATTTAGTGAACAATTTTATATTGATTTATTCACCTTTCTTGAAAAGGTTATTTTTAAATAAGTGAAATTAAATAATAAATTTTTCTGCATAGGCGTGCTCCTTTATTTACTCATTAAAGTGTAATAGCTAACATGTCTTGATTTGACTTAAGTATTAAACGAATGCATAAAATATGTTATCATGTTTTGGTCAACAGTCGTATCTAATGTCTACATTGCGAAATGGGTTTAGAAGACTTGGTTCAGTTTGAATTTTGGAAGTAAAAGGTAAAGTTTGCTCAAAAGATATGTATGTGTTTAAACTTTGAGCACGGATGAATGTGATAACATTCTCAAAGAGTACTACACTTTCATGTGATTTAGTGATATTGGCTGATAATCCAAAGAATTGATATTTACCAGTATTTTATATAATTTTTATTTCTTATGTAGTAGACGTTCACTCTTGATCAACAGTAAGTACCCAGTTACTCAAAAATCTTCTGAACAACCCTTTTGAGACCGGCTGTCAGGTGACGCTGATTTAAATTTACGAGGCTAAATTTGGAGTTTTATCGAAAAAAAAATGCTTTTAAGAGCATCAATTCCAGCAACTCATTAAAAAAGAATTTAATACAAATTACTAATAGTAAAAGTCAGCTGCTTCGGTATCGATATTTTTAAAAAGCTTGAATATTCTCTTTTATACCCGCACGATCGAGATAGCTCGGTCGGAAAGGGATAATAAAAGATGTTCCGCCTCTGGCAAGTAATCTAACGAAATTCAATTGACTTCTCTTGTAACTAGTCTGTAATTAAAACGAAAAAATTGAGTCATTCGAAAAAAAATGTCTGTAACCAAAAGTATCACTTTTAATACCACCAATCTGAAACCTTCATGATTCTTTTAAATTAAGCAGATATTTTTCGTATAAATCTGAAATTTTTTTACTAAGTAAATAAAAACAACACCTCTCTCTGAATGAATTATTTTTTAAATTATCCAAGTCTACTGAAATAAAAGTCGTATCTACAAATGACCTCGATGAAGAGAGAGAGCTTGAAAAAAATGTATTTTAATTTGTACTGTGAAAGAAATTTTCCAAAAAAAATTTTGTTCTTTAATATATTTTGGATTTTTGAAATTCAAACGCAGATAAATGCGACGACAAGTTTAAAAAGTGTTTAACTTTAAAATTTATAAACAAATGAATTAATTTTTAATACTGGGTCAAGAATCAAAGGAATTAATGGTTACCAGTTGTTTACATTTTTTTTTATATTTTATATGTTTAAGTATGTTATTGTTACACATTCTCTTAATTTCTTAACAACGTAATAAATGACCATCTGAAGAATCTTCGGATGAGAACACTTATAATAAGCTTAGGTATAACTAATTATATATATATATATATATATATATATATATATATATATATATAATTAGTTATACCTAAGCTTATTATATATATATATATATATATATATATATATATATATATATATATATATATATATATATATATATATATATATATATATATATATATATATATATATATATATATATATAATGTTTGCAATTATATAATAAAATCAATAATTTAAATTTCCCTAGTGTTCGATAAAAATTTAGAATTTATCATTTTAGTTCATTAATATTAATGCTTATGTATTTTTTTATAGGTACGTTTGACTTGAAATATAACTGTTCAATAATTTCAAACAATTTCAGAAGTTTCGGATAAAAGGTAAGATTTATAACTATTTTCTAAAGAATTTTTTTTATTTGAATAACTTGCAACATTATTTGCTTGTTGATGTGCTTCGTCGTGGTTGGTGATATGTATACGCTTTTATTTAAATTTTCAAAAACTGATATTAACTATTTGGATTTCGACGAAGTTGAAAGCAAAATTAGCAATGCAATTATCGACCAGAAAAGTTTATCAAAAAGGTTCAAACTTCATGACGTTTTCATTAGTGAAGATGAATATTAAATAAAAACAACTTAAGAATAAGTTTCGCGCTTATTTTTTGTATTTTTGTATTTTGTTGCTTTAATTAACTGCATGTTATCTAAGCTGATAATTTAAAGCTCTAACTTGGTCTATCTAACTATGATAAAAAAAATATTAACATAAACAGACACAATTTCCTAAAAAAGTTTTCTAAGAGAAGTAATTGTGTCTTCGATAATCTTAATTAACTGCTACACAAATGAAAGAATTCTTCAACAAACAGATTTAAATGTTTGTAAAAAAGGATTTGGTAAATATTACAACTGATTATTTTTCTTTAAATTTTAGTTTTCCTCGGTTTTGTTATCTTTTTTTTAATAGTACCGCTACATTTTTCAGTCACAGGACATACTGCTTCAATGCAAGTCAATTTTAATGGTTTAAACCTATAATGACAAACCATCCCACAACTAGAACCTGAAAATAGTTTCTAATTTCATCGTATGGTTGTAGGTAAAATATTATGACAAAACACTAAACTATGCTCTTCTTATAATAACGTGAACCCAGACGCACCAAGTGGCTCTTAAAGGGGAAACATATATCCAGTATTAACATAAGTTTGCTTCGTTTAAATTTTAAAGTATTTGTCAGAAATATCGTAAACTGAAACAGGCATTGCAAGATTTCGTCCTCCATGAGCTATTGTGCCAATAAATTTAGTTTATTATTATAGAATAGTTTTAAAATTTCAAAAACGTTCAATCAACAACAACTTCCATTTTTCTGAGGAAAGTAAAGCAGTAATATTCTTAAGTACAGCTTGATATTTAAAAATATTTAATTATACAATATCTGCTTCAAAATCAAGAAAAAATCGTATTAAAATATCTATAATAATAAAAATGAAGTTTTGTATTTATGTGTGTGTGTATGTCTCTCCGAAACTCACAAACTAGACATTTGTTTGACTCGTAACTTGGCACAAATGCGTAGTTCCTACTTGAGTTACAAAATAAGAACTTTCAGAGCTCAAAGTGTTCTATTTTTAGAGAAAATTCGAATTTTCTATGAAAACTACACCACTTTGGCTCAAATCCGACGATTTCTTTACTTTCCTGATGCCATCTGAAGAAACAATTAAATAAAACTTTCAACGAAAATAAATAAAATTGAAAATGTTTATTTTATTGTGTTGTCATAACTTTCAGAAACTAAATTCATTATTTGAAAATAATTGATATGTTTCAAGTGACGTATTTCCGACAAGTCTTGGTTCCTGGATTTGTTATGGGTTTAGTTGATGATTTCGTCAATGATGGTTCTGTTGATTACAAATATGCATGTTCAGGCAATAACTGTGTAGTTAACCTAAAAGTTCTAGAGCTGCCGTTAGGTCTTTATTTTCTCGCCAAATACGTTGCCAATTCCGCCAAATTATAATAAAAACTCGCCAAATGGGCAAATGGTTTGTTAAGCTATTACTGAACAATGATGGTTAATAAAGGTCATCGCACGAGCTGCATATTAGGGTTTTATGTCTTTACTTTTTCGCCAAATACGTTGCCAATCTCGCCAATTCATTGATTAAAACTCGATAAATGAGCAAAATGTTTGTTAAGCTATTACTGAACTATGATGGTTAATTAAGCCATCGCACTAGAGCTGTATAAAAGGGTATTATGTCTTTATTGTTTCGCCAAATATGTTGCCAATCTCGCCAAATTATTAATTAAAACTCGCCAAATGGGCAAAATGTTTTTTTAAATAATTTATAAGCTGGTTGGATATGCTAAGGTCGTTGTGTTAGAGCCGTATAATGGGTGTGTTTGTAGCTATATCTATTTTCTCGCCAAATTATTTACCAAAACGAGCCAAAAGAATTAAAAGGTTTTATGTATTTATGAGGGAATTGTGACGACATTTATGAGTACATTTTACAGCGTATTTCTGATTTTAGAATATTAGGGCAATGAATTGAGATTTTTACTTGATAACGAGTGGGAAGAGAATAACTTAAGTTTTTGATTTTATAACAGGTTTATATGGTACACATACTTGGATCGATTTGATATTTATTTAATCCGTGCGAAGTACGGGTATAAATTTGCTAGTAATGTAATAAATAGCTACTTTTTACAGATGAAAATTCGGTAACTTTATAAGATAATATTCTAAAATAGCCTAAACAAAGTATTGGAATAAAATTAGTAGTTTTATCATTTGTAAATTTTACCATATATATATATGGAATTTTTAAAAAATAATCTTACTAAAAATTGTCTTTTTTTCGTTTTTTTTTTCATTCGAAACATAAAAAACGATGAGTTTTTCTTTTTAATAGCTGTTGCGGGAAAAAAAAAAGTTCATATTGTTACCAAGGCGACGAATTAATATTTTATTGAAGTACTGGAAGTGATGCTATTTTATTAGGTTTTAATCTTAATAGTTTATTATTAGGTTTTAATCTTAGTATTTTATACTACTGACAATAGAAAAAGATACTTTTACTTTATTCCATTCAAATGTTTTTTTAAGGTGCTTAATAAAGAAGCACTAGTTTGGAAAAATTCAGTTAAAGATTTTGATATTTGTAAAATGATGTTCATTTTAAACACCAGCTCAAAATTTTCCTAATTCTTAATAGTTTTACTAGAAGTACCTATTATTATTTTATTGTTCCAATTACGTTTGAAAGCATTTACCATAGTCTTAAACAATTAAAAATATGCTTTTTATCAAGAGAGAAAAAACATTTTTTTTTACAGTACTATGCTTTCACGAAAGGTTTAGGCATCTTAAAAACAAATCTCACAAAAAAAAATGCAATAATGATTATTTAAACTTTCAGATGCCAAATTTCTTTTTTTTTGTTTAAAAAAATTGTGGTTGTATTCATCATTGTTTGCTAAAAGTATTTCACATTGCGATAATACACATATTTAATGTGAATAATAAGTTTTGTGTTCCAGAATAAAGCTAGTACTTGATTAGAAAATATTTTTTCGACAAAATTGTCATTTAAAATTATAAATATAAGTTCAAAATTTAATTTTAATTTTTAATATTTTTTATTCAATCAAGAAACTCGAATTTTTCATTTAATTAAATTTTGTTTCATTAAAATTAATAATGATATTTTATTTTTATAGATTATTTAGTTCATTTTTTACTCATCAAACACACTTATAGTGCTAATTTGAAAATAGAACTTAAAATGATACTTAACAGTGAATAATAAGGCAATTCTGGCTTGCCATTGCCATTTTAAATTTAGGCTGCATTAGTAAGAAGAAAAGGTTGGACATATATTATTGCCTCATACATTAAAATATTCTACCTTATATCGTTATTGTGTTAAAATCGATCCAACACGTGATAAAATATTAATATATAACATTTAGAAATTATTTTATTCGAAGTTTCACTAACTTAAATTTTAATTGCAAATGGCCTATATAAAGCGCTATGATGAGCAAAAATAATTTTAGATTTATTTTTAAATGACAATTTTACTACACTCTAGATGCTTCGGAAAATAATATTAAAAGAAGAATTTTACGTAAATTCAATCTTTCTGATAATCTATCTTGGGAATTGTGTTGTTTCTAATTTAAAATATTTTTATAAATAACTGATTCAAATATTTTCAAAAGAAGGCTTAGTGATTTATTTGCTTCACATCATTGAATTCCAATCTTTCTATTTTCATTTCAAATAAAATATTTAATTTTCGAAATATATCCCATAAATCACAAAAGAGGTGATCCCAAGCTAAAATGCAAGCGAAATATCTTTTTTTTTTTAAATATCTTTGGAATCAAATTTGGAAAGAATCATTTTTGAAAACTAAGCGGAAACAATTACGAAAAAATGTTCCCAGCTCTCCCCATGGTAATAGTCATGATACTCTTTATGCCGCAGTGCGACACTAGTATTTATTTTTGAAAAATGACTCCTAGCTAAAAATTTTCTCTCGGCGCGTAACGATTAATTTTATGTCAAATCGTCGTTATTAAAGCAAGAAGAAAAGCGAGCGAAAAAAGCGCGCCAGGATGAGCGCCAAAAGAAAAATTGCTCCCGCTTTTAGCGAGGATAAAAAGACTTTTCGATCGCAAATAAATTTCGATTGGTTTTCGCCGCGAAGTGTGCCAAAATCGAATGAATAACATTTTAGTTAATTTGCACACAAAAATGTCATGTTTGTACAAGGTTTTGAACAAGATTTTTTAAGTAAACAAACTTTGGTAGTTAAAAAATTTTGATTAGAAATAACTAAAAAAAAATTCTACGCCTAAAACTGTACGACGGTTTTGCTATTAAAATATATTTTACCAGAATTAATTGAATTGCATTCATACTAAACGTAATTTTTTATGTTTCCAACGATGCATTTGAACAAAACCTTTTAAGTAGTAAACAAATTTGGCAAAAAAATAACTTTTAATATAAATAATTAAAAAGTTTCCTACACCCAAACTTTAACAACAGTTCTGGTATTTGGATTTTTATTTTACTCAAAATCTTTCTAGTATCAGTTGAAGTTTTAACAAAATAAAGTATTATTATTATTATTTTTCGCTCGGTAAAGTTTGGTTGCTCAGGTGATGGCTATAACCCGCCTATCATCATCCTCTGTTTATCGAAACATATTAAAATGAATTTCATTGTGATTTTTAAAAACTTCTTACTGAGTCTTTATTAAGGAGTTATCTAGAATGATACCGACTTTAAGCACTGTCACTCAAACATCTCGGAGCCGTTCCCGAAAAAGATTTTTTTTTTGCCTTGGTTTCGCCTTTACCATAGGTCCTATTGTTAATTGGGTTTTCATTCAAGGTAGGAGGGATTCGTTTACATATTTGGCGGGGTTATCGTCTTTTATTTCGCCAGTGTTGCGTCAAAACGTTGAAACGCAGCCAAATTGTGATAGTGTAAACACATTAAAGTAATGTATAGTTCAGCTAGCATTTTAATTTGGGGGTTTGGGGGATTACAGTGCTTAGGTGGTCCTAATTTTACTCGAATGTTTGTAGCAATAAATTTGTGTAATACTGTAAAAAGTCTAATCTCCAAAGAGGTTTTCTCACATTTACTTATTATAATTTAACAATATTTACATCATTATATAAAATAATCTATCTGCGTTCTTGTGCAGTAGATGTAAAAAAAAAATCTGACGTTCAACTTCTTCGTTCTGATTTAAGTTACAGTTGTGTGTGTACTTTGAAAGAGATATATGGGCCAATTTCATAATAAAAATTGTACTGAAAGGTAAAACAAAAAAAAGGAGATTTTTAAATTAATATAATTTTAAATTTATTAACTTTGGTTGCAAAATTGTTTAGCTACATTATAGTTTCCATGCTTTCAGGCATAAATTATGTTTTTGACATAAGTCTTATTAAGTTATTTTTTAGCTTTTTTTAAACTTTCATTTTAAAATTGTGAAAAAGACAGCTTCTGTATAAAAAAAGAAAAAAACATAAATTTTACAATTTAATTCTGTGGTAAGGGAGGCTTTTGAATTTGTTTCGGTAAATAACTGTCTACTCAATGCAAATACATAAAAAGTGGGCATGTATCTTAACTTTGAGAGGATTTTATCTGCAAAAACTTGCTTATTCATGAAATTACTGGTAAATATTAATTTCTTTGACGGCAATCCCGCATTATTAATTTAAACTTATTATCTTCATGTTAAATTGTAATATCCAACTAATCAGGAAGAGGCACGTCACTAATGGAAATTTTTAAATTGAATGATTTAATGATTGTTTGTTGGATTGCGTATGATGTCGCCCCTACCGGTTCCGTTGGATGTCTACTCAGATGTCGGCTTGTCACTTGACTGTGGTTTTATATTACGACGCCTGTAGCCAAAAGCCTTCGTTTGACGATAATTCAAACTAACTTAACTTATAATTGTTTAATGGTGACACTTTTGACACAAATCGAAACAACCCTTAAACCAAAAAATTTTTGGATGCGTTAAAGCTCTGTTAGGAAGCTAGAAATAGGCAGCCGAAAAACGTTCGATTACCAATACTCTAAAATTACCGTAAGTTTGATAGTCTTATTATTTAGACGAATAACGAAGTAACACAATACAGTCCTGCACAAAAGTTTAGACACAGATGCAATTCATGAAAAAATCGTCAATGTTACTATTTTTCAGTAGTTTTTTTTTAATATACATTCTTTAGATAGCATGAAAAATAATAGGGTAAAAAATTTTGCCCAAAAATATAGATAAATTTGACTTCCATCAACAAATTAAAAATGTCCATACTTTCCTTGCCACAAAAGTATAGGCACAAGTTTCAGTTTTATGCAAATTCTATACAGGAAGTGATTGCGTCATCAAAGGGGAGGGTTTTTAAGTTGCTTTAAAAGGTTGAAGGTAATTTTCAATGCTTAGAACCATTCTGAAGTCAAGTGAAATTTTGTATGAAGAGATTTTAAGGATATGGACATTAAAATTCAGAGGTAAATCTGTTTCTGATATTTCTACTGAATTTAAGCGTTCAAAACGAGGTATTTATAGTGTGTCAGCACGTGACGATCAACACCCACCAAAATCGCGGTCTGGAAGACCTCGAATCATCAGAAAACGAGAAGACAGACAAATAAGAAAATTGGCTTCAGACAAACAATGCTCTTCAAATCAAATTAAAATCCCAATTGTGGCTTAACTTTTACCAAAAACTATCAGGAGGTGAAACAATGAATCTGGATACTTGATAAAATCCAAGCTTATAGCGCAGCCTAGCTTGCTATCTCATCATTAAGATGCAAGACTGCAATGGATAGCTGTAAGACATGTGTTGTTGAGTCCATTGCGGTCTTGCATCTTTAAGATGAGATAGCAAGCTAGGTTGCGCTATAAGCTTGGATTTTATCAAGTATCCAGATTCATTGATTCACCTCCTGAGAGTTTTTGGTAAAATTTACTTGACAAAATTTCACTTGACTTCAGAATGGTTCTAAGCATTGAAAATTACCTTCAACCTTTTAAAGCAACTTAAAAAACCTCCCCTTTGATGACGCAATCACTTCCTGTATAGAATTTGCATAAAACTGAAACTTGTGCCTATACTTTTGTGGCAAGAAAAGTATGGACATTTTTAATTTGTTGATGGAAGTCAAATTTATCTATATATTTGGGCAAAAATTTTTACCCTATTATTTTTCATGCTGTCTAAATAATATATATTTAAAAAAAAAACTACTGAAAAATAGTAACATTGACGATTTTTTCATGAATTGCATCTGTGTCTAAACTTTTGTGCAGGACTGTAACACACATAAGCATTATAGGAAATATCATTTAGGCACACTTAAATTGTCTCTAGTATTTTGAGTCTCTAGTATAAAATCCTGGTAGTACAGTTTCGAAATTTAAAAAAAAAAAACTCACTTCGACGGATAGCGATAGTTTTTTTTTAATTTCAGCAGTTACACATAAACTATTTTAACAAATAATAAACAATAAGTCTGAAAAGCAAAGATTTGTATTGTCTACATTCATAACAAATGGCTAAAAGCCACTTTTTTTATATCTACTTACATAACAAGAGAGCCAACTACAGAGAAAAACAAAATCGAAAATCTTAATTTTTCATATTTAAAAAAATTCCTGGTGTTTAAATTATGATTCTTTTAAAAGTATTAAACAATATTTTACACTATACATCCGTTTAAATTAATATTTATTTATTTTTAATCCTTATTTTACGTTTTTCGTTTTATTATTTCTTTGTTGGTTGAAATTTAAAATTGAAGCAAAATTGTGAAATAACACCAGAAAAAAATCTTGAAGATTTTTTGTACCGATTTATTTAGCCTTACTAAGCAAAAAATTTTAAAAAAGTGCTCGTGTGTTTTCTTTAAATATCCTCTAAATAATATTTTTTTTTTTTTGGAATTTAGCATGTAAACATTGCGGTTACAATGTGCTATTTTCCACTGTAAACGAAGTTATACGGCAACAAAGAGCTCACGTAGCGAATTGTTAATGCTAGATATTTAGTAGTATACTATAATACTGCTAAACACAACACTTTTGATTGAAAGAAAAGTCGATTAAAGTAGTTCGATAAAAAAAACATTTATTGTTGTACATACATTATTTAATACATTCTGTACATGAAACTATTTTTCTGTATATAGTATTAATAAAAAAAATATTATTCTGTGTATAATTAAATAAAAAATATTTTGCTTTTATTTTCAAATAACTTAAAAGTTAATTAAAGTTGAGGTATTGTAATGCTATTTAGGATTCACCTTGTTTGTAGTTTACTGAAATTATATTTCCTTGCTTTTTGTCACTTCTGAAAGTATTAAATTTATTATAATTTTCTTTAAAAAAAATATCATATTTAAATTGCAATAACCTTACTTTTTATCATAATACTACATAAAAATCTTTATACTTCTTATTTTTTAAGGTGCCTTCAACGTAAGCAGCTCATTGAAAAGTTCTTAACAAGACTTATATTGACGATTGGAAATTTTTGGTGATGAATAAATACTAAATAAGAGCTATAAAGGGTTAAATATTGCAGAATTTGTTATACTAACCATGGACAAACGTATGTCACATTGCAAATGAAAGACTCAAAAACATTAAATAATAAACATGAGATTTCGAATTTCCATACTACCTTAAAAGAGCAACTTTCAAACACAATAGTTTAAAGATTTCTGAAAAAATTTGTTTTCAGTTTTAGATTTACAGGTATTCGTCATTACTGGCAATGCGGTGAACGTTGTTTTCCCAAGTTTACTACTACCAGTAATAAAGATTTTTTTAATCGTATAAGTATAAATTATCTTATTATTAGTGTGTCTATATTTAATTCTTTATTACAGTTTTTTTAATCAATAATATTTGAAAAATTAGATAGATGTGTTAAATTCTTGCAATATTTGCTCTAGTCTACAATCTGTTATCTAAAATGAGAGGGGCAATTACTAGATATAATCAGCCTAGTGCCACTAATATACACAATTGTAGAGCTTAGTGGAAGAATGTGTTATGTGATATTTTTAAAAAGCGATATTTTTGAGTCAATGATAACTTCTTACAACATATTTTCAATTTTTCATAAACTTTAAATGTAGTATTTTACAAATAGTTAGTTTTTAACAAATCTAAGTGCAAAGGGAAAACTTTAAAGCTCATTTTCCCGTTTTCACCTTTTTGTCACTTAGCACGTTCTCCTAATAATATCTGCAATTTGTATTCATCTATGTAAAATTATAATACTTCTTAATCCATACACGCCCACAACGGGAAAACTCAAACCCGCCCACAATTCTTTGATTGTTGGTTCAATATTCGGACAGAAATCGGAACTACTCTTAAATGGTTGTATAACCGGCTTAATTTGGACTTGCTGTTCCTGAGTTCTTAAACATGAAGTCATACTCATCTGCGTGTGAAATTTAAACACCTAAAATGTCTATTAACCAACCATCCCGGAATCTTCCCTCCACAATTCAAATTAAAACCCAATCTGCCAAACCCAAAATCTCACATTAACAGCAAGACGACTCGAATCCTCAACAGGTCGCTATGAATCTACATAATCCTAATGAGGAATCACACCAAACAACAGCAGTCATCCATTGGAGGCCAAGCGGAAACCGGAGCTAATCATTTAAGTCAATGATATCTCTGCCGCTAATTTCAAAAGGTTCTGAAGGGCTAATGCGAGGCCCGGTGTCACTCATTTCTTTTGGGTTGACACGTATTTAATGTCACGTCACCTGCAGAAGCTAATCAGCCACGGCATGCCAGGCGCAGTAAGGACCAAGAACAATGCAGTCGTCGATTAAGTTCTACCTTAAAGGTTTGGCGAGCTTTGTTAACACTGACTCGCATCCGTCGTAGGCTTGACAACGTTTGTCCTGTTAAAATTAACTTTGAGGGGGAAATATTTAATTAAAGATTAACTCCTGATCTTGGGCTCGATTTAAAAGTTCATAGCGGTTATCAAATATTTAAAAATGCAGGACCTAGCAGCATTATCTTCTAACACCCTACAATACCATTAAAACCTTTCATACGCCAGCGTTCCACTATTGGAACATATTATTTAACCTCCTTTATAGCCCGGAATAATTTTAGATGTGAAAAATTAAATTACACGAAAAGCGAATATATATATCGTTGTATAAAATATATCGTTGTAATTTTTTAGGTTACTTTTACGGTAAAACTCTTAACATTTTAGTCTCATAACCTTAAATCAGTGCCATCTGAAAGGGTCTTAAAGGGTTAATATTACCACCAGTACATTACATCAGCAGTACCATTATCACGCATTTCTAGCAACGTTGCTTGCTGTATAAAATACTCAAAAAATAAAGGACCCTTCCACATTATCTTCTCACGGCCCAAAAATTGCCTTTACCTTACCAAAAATACTATTATAAAGAAATTCACACAAATATATATTAGCAAAAGCTAAGTTATTGCGGACAATGGTAATTAAACGGTGTTTTTCACCTCAAATCAAAAAAGGGGTTTACGCCAACACTTCTAGTATAAAAAATTTTACATTAATTTACCCGAAATTTTTTAGATATGCTATTTCAAGTATATCTGTGCCATGAACCTCTAACATCTAATGTAAATATACAAGTTCTTTTTTAAAAAATGTCCAAGTGTAAGTTAATCGAAAAAAATCCTTTTTTGTGGTTAATTTATCATTTTTCTTAATAACTTCTTTTCTTGTAATTTTTATGTAATTCTAGTGGGTCATTGCATGCATCAGTTCAAAACGAAGAATTTAACACATAATTAATGTTTATAGGATGAAAATTCAATGTATTAGACTTGTTAGCGTAAACCACTTTTTTTAGTAGAAAAACACCCTTTAAAATAAATGAATTATATTTAAATTAAAAAAAAAATGCTCAAATAGTATTATTCATTATATTTGAAATCACTATGCCAAATTTGGAAAAGATCAAAGTAATAGTAAAAATTTTAGAATTTTAGGGAATTTTGGGTATTTGCCTACCTTAAGATATTGACAATCTGCTAATAACTGAAAATACTATAATTTTAAATAATTATGGTGCTATGATAGATACAAAATCACGAATCATATTAATTGGTTTCTAAATAACAATTTTATTGATAAACTCGTATATGAGAAGTTTGTTTGCATGAAAAACTAAGTGTATTTCAACTAACATGAATTCTAGAAAATGTTTACAATATTTAGCCTTCTTTGTAGAAACCAGACCATTTTAATAAAATTAAATTTAAACATAACCCGTACAAATTGTAAGTATATTATTATTAACTTCAAAATTAAAAAGTTCACAGTTTCAATTATTTTTTTTGTCTAAAATAAAAAAAATAAGGAATCGGTAACTTAAGAATTATTTTCATATTTTAATGAAGTATAAGCATATAATTATAAGAAATATTCCAACGTGTCTGTGAAAAAAAAATCTACTTTTATAAGCGTAACTATTGGGTTGGATACGGGAATCAAATTGTCGTTTTTTATATGCCACTTGTTTTTATTACATTTTACTTGTTTCACTGAAACTTAATTACCTCTAACTTCTTCACTCATCAAAAAAATATTTTACTCACATTCCTTATTTAAACGAATATTGTAGTTAAGTATTTAAAAGTATTTTGTGCAAGCAATTTTGAAACAAAAACTGATGAGAGTAACGTCAAATTAAGAGAAGAATTGTGACTGGAAAAGCGTCATTCGTCAATTTAGAGATAAGAACATAGGGATATAGTATAGGTTAGAAGGTTAGTCGCAACATAGTAATAGATTTTCGAGTTATATACTTGAAATAAGTATACAAAAAAAATTATTGCTTAGTTAGTTATCACGTGTATGTATCATGTAAAAAAAAATTTTGATACTTTTAAAAAAATGTGTAATTTGAATACCAGGATTTTTTTTTTAAATATGAAAAAAAAAAAGATTTTCCAATTTTTGTTTCCTCTCCTCGTCACGCACAGCATAATTTAAAAAGAGTGGTTTTTTATTGGCCATTCATTTTTAAATATGAATATAGACACCATAATATATTTTTAAACTTCATTATTATTAGCTTCTACTTTTTTTTAGATCAATTTTATTTTAGAATACTCCAAGCAACACACTCATGTTGAATCCATGTGGTTTTCTCGTGGATTCTTCTCCCGTCTTTTAACAAGCCCTTTGGGAACATTCCAGCGTTCATTTAAGTTGAACATTTTGTTTCAATTCTTTTTGAAATTAATACGTGTTTGAACAACTTTGACAACAGTAATGACAATAATCAATGTCAAAACTGTAATTTATTGTTAAACTATTTAATTGCATGTAAAATTTATTGTATTTCAAATAACACTACTTCCAGATCATAGCAAATGTTTATAATACAGGGTGATCCAAAAGTAAGGACAAATTTAAAAATTGAATAATTCGAAAACAAATAAAGAAAAAATGATGCGGTTTGCACCAAACTGACTGAAAAAAAGCCGGGTTTTATGTCGCTACAAAATAATAAACAAATTATAATAACAATAATAATAATCGCAGTTTTGTTGGCGTCCTACAGATGACGCTTTATTTTTTTATTTCATCAAAAGGCTATTTACAGATAAAATTACACAATTAGTTACATTAAATGTTCCATATGATGTCCACCATTCAGAAGTAGCCCTGTAAGATGAGTCACCATACCGTTCAGAGCACATTGTAACATTTCTCGGGTTATGGCAGGCACATTTAGCATCTGTCAGTGCTACTAGTAATGGGTTATTTAGTCAAGAGTTTTTTTTATAATTATTTTTTCGTAACCACACAAAACCCGGATTCTTTTCAGTCCGTCTAAATTGGTAACTTAAGAATTATCTTATATTTTAATGAAATATAAGAAATATTCCAGTCTCTGTGAAAAGAATCATGATTATATCAGCGTAACTATTGGCTTGGAGACGGGAATCAAATTGGCGCCTTTTCTATGCCACTTGTTTTTATGTTTATTACATTGTACTCGTTTAACTAAATATTTACCTCTAACTTCAACACTCATGAAAAAAAAAATATTTTGCATACATTCCTTATTTAAACGAATATTGTATTTATGTATTTAGAAACATTTTGTGCAAGCAATTTTGAAAAAAAAAAACAATTGCTGAGGGTAACGTTAAATTAACCTTTTATACGCCAACGTTACACTTGTGGAACATATTATTCAACTTCCTTTATAGCCCGGAATAATGTTAGACGTGAAAAATTAAATTACACGAAAAGCGAATTTTATAAAAATCGTTGTAAATTTTTTTAGGAGTGTGGCATTTATGCTGTGTAATGCAACTTTTCCGGTGAAACTCTAAACATTTTAGTCTCATTACCTTTTATCAGCGCGCCCTCTGAAAAGGTCTTACAGGGTTAAGTGAAGAATTTTGAATTGAAAAGCGTCATTCATCAATTTAGAGATAAGATCTTATGAATATATATTATAGGTTAGAAGATTAGTCGCAACATAGTAATATATTTTCTGGTTGTTTACACTCTTAAAACAAACAAGCGAATTTAACTCAATTTGAGTAATTTTCACTCCTCCAGTCTTGAAAATGCACTTCTTCGAAAAGAGTGGATCCTTTGTGTGCTAAACCTCCTACAGGATCACTCCAAACGAGTGATTTTATCTCAGTCTGAATTAATATTCACTCCTTTCCAGTGTTGAAAGTTCTCCAACTGGAGTGGATTTCACTATTTTGTTTTAAGAGTGTACTTGAAATAAGTATACAAAAAATTTAATAATCGGTAAGTTATCACGCGTGTGTATGTGTATCATGTAAAATTTTGTTAAAAACTTTAAAAAATATATTTAACTTAATTACCAGGATTTTCTTTAAATATGATATAATAACATTTTGTTTTCCTCATTTGAAGGTTCCTTTAACTCACTGTTTCAGCTTATTTTTAAAAAGTGTGGTTTTTTATAAGCCATTCGTTATTAAATATGAATATAGACACGACAATACCTTGCTTTTTAACTTTATTTTTATTTGGTTCTGCTTTTTAGATTAATTTTCCTTTTAGAATATTCCAAGCAACGCACTCATATTTAATCCGTGTTTTTTTCTGGTGGATTGATCATCTTCCGCCTTTTGACAAGCTAAAACTAAACTAAACTCCCCGGCGCAACAGCCCATTACTGAGCCAAGGCCTGCCGAGCCCATTTCAGCTTTCGTGACCTAGGGCTCTGGGTTTCTAGGCATATGTCCCGGTAAAGTGGTCAGAATCACGCGGATCCCCAGTGTTAAGTTCCCAAGCATGCTTGGTACCCATTTTATCGACCTACTCAAGGGATGAAAGTTGGATCAACCTCGCCCAGTCCGGGATTCGATTCCCGGACCTGTGGCGTGGCAATGCGAAGCACTGCCACAAGGCCACTGGACATCTTTCTCGACAAGCACTTAGGGAAAATTCTAACGTTCATTTTAGTTGGATATTTTTATTAAATTCTTTTTGAAATTGAAATACGCGTTTGAATAACGTTGACAAAGTGAGCACTTTAACATGGAATCAATGTCGAAACTCACGTTTAGATGACTGTACATGTTGGTATTCAACATAAAAAACACATTTGAGCAGCATAGTTGTGTTGCATAGGATATTGACAATCTGCTAATAACTAAAAATGGTATAATTTTAATAATTATATACTATGAAAGAAATTCGATTAAACTTTTCGATGTCATTTGCTTCTAAGCGCATGAAGTACATTGACTGGCTTCTAAATAACAATTTTATTCATAAATTCGAATATTAGAAGTGTATTTTATTGATAAACTATTTGTTACAATGTAAAGCTAATATTATTTCAACTGACATGACCTCTATATCATTTTTTTTATAATATTTAGCTTTACTTGAAGAAACTTAAAAAATGTATTTATTTGTACTGTTGGCTAAAAGATATATATATATATATATATATATATATATATATATATATATATATATATATATATATATTATATATATATATATATATATATATATATATATATATATATATATATATATATATATATATTTGTGTTTAACTTAAACTAATTTTGATTTTTTTAATAGAAATTAACTGAAACTAATTTTGAACACATTTCGTAAGTATCGTAGGTATATTATTTGTATCTTTAAAATAAAGTATTCGCATCTATAGTTTATTTTTTCTGTCTGAAATACGAAATAGGTAACTTTTAGAATTGTTGTATTTTATACTTTAATGAAAGAATAAGCATATAATTATAAGAAATTGTCCAAAGTCTCTGTGAAAAATTAAATTGCATGAAAAGCGAATTTTAAAAAATCGTTGTACATTTGTTTTAGGAGTATGGCATTGATGCTGTTTAAGGCAATTTTTCCTGTAAAACTCTTAACATTTTAGTCTCATAACCTTAAATCAGCGCCACCTGAAAGGGTCTTAAAGGGTTAAAACGTATGTATTATGTAAATTTTTGTTTGGTACTTTTAAAATAATTATAATTTAAATACCAGGATTTTTTTTAAATATGAAAAAATAAGATTTTTGATTTTGTCCTTCCATTCTTGCGGCTTAGCCTCCGAATGTAGAAAATAAAAAGTGGCTTTTAGTAGCCATTTGTATTGAATGGTAGTATAGACATGCGAAATTTTGGTTCTTAAGCTCTCTCTTAATTTATACTTACTGTTACTGCTTTATGAAAAAATTAGTCTTTAACTTTTGCTGGGGATAATGGAATTTGAAGTTTTGATGAATGAAAGTACACATTTTAGGTGTGTTATTAACCCTGTAGAGAATACGGTCAGATGGCGCTAATTTAAAATTATGAGACTGAATTCGGAGTTTTATCGAAAAAAATGCATTCAACTACATCAATGATAGCAACTCCTTAAAAACAGTCATTTTTTATACCATAAAAGATCAGCACGATTGTCATAGCTCGGTCGGAAAGAAGTTACTAGAATAAAGTGAATTATGTTATTTGTTGCCATATGGCTACATTATGCACTAGAGGGTTAATAAAAATCAAGCTGTGTCAGCTTTTTGTAATCAATCGATCTTTTTTAATTTTTTAATCCAAAATGTCTGACAAATTGACCTCCGAAAAAAATTTAAAAGCCTCCGAAACTTTTTCGAAATCTCAAAAAAAAAAAAAACCTCTTCGGGTTTTTTTTAAACTATCAAAATCTGCTTGACCCTCTTTTTACGTCATTTTTCAATAAAAGCAATAAATCAGCTGTTTCGGAATCAGTATTTTGAAAAGTTTGAACATTCTATTTTATAGTAATAATTTTAGTATTAAGATCAATCGTAAACCGAAGTTGTGAAGTGAAGTCTTCAAGGGTCCTCGCATGTGTACCTCTGGAGTGAAGAGGAAAATTTAAGTTCAAATGAGTTACAGATTTTTATTAAACGCAACATAGCGATAGATTTTCTTGTTACATACTTGAAATAAGTATACAAAAAATAAATAATCAATAAGCTATCACGTGCATGTATAATGCAAAATTTTGTTTGATACTTTTATAGAAATTATAATTTAAAAGCCATGATTTGTTTTAAATATGAAAAAATACGATTTTCGATTTTGTATATGTCCTCTATTGAAAAGTTTGTTAGAGGTGTATTTATTTGATCAAAAGTGGCTTTTATCAGCAATATTTTTTTTATTATTTATGTGAATATTAGTATAGCCCTTTCCGACCGAGCTCGCACGATCGTGCGGGTAGTAAAGAGAATGTTCAAGTTCTTCAAAAATATCGATACTGAAGCCTTTTGACTTGTAAAATTCGTTATTTGTATAAAAATGACCTTGTTTTCAATGAGTTGCTAGCATTAATGCCGTTTAACGCATCTTTTTTCGATAAAACTCCAATTTAGTCTCTTAATTTTAAATCAGCGCCACCTGACCGCCGGTCGAAAAGGGTTATACAGAACAAAATTTTGCTCTTTAGAGTTATTGTTTGTTGCTGCACAATGATATTAAATTTGATTTTAGAAAGTGAAAAGCAATAAACTTAGGTTGGATCATTGTGGTTTTCTGGTGAATTCGTTGACCGTGAAAAAAAAACGCCTATTAACAACATTGTGTTCATACAAAATTGCCACAAATTTTTTTATTAAGGGGATATTTAACTCAAATATATGAGCAAAAATAATTATTTTTTTAGTTTAGTATGGCTAACTAATTTCATTTTAACGTATTTTTCAAGAGGTTAAGTATTTAGAAGTATGTTGTGCAAGCAATTTCGAAAAATATTAGCATTTAATATTTGCCGAGGATAACGTCAAATTAAGAGAAAAATTTTGAATTGAAAAGCGTCATTAACCAATTTAGCGATAAGAACACTGTGGATAGAGTATAGGCCAGAAGGTTAGCCGCAACATAGTACTAATTAGTTTTCTGATATACTTGAAATATACACTCTCAGAAATAAAACTTTTATTTTTGACGATTCATGAATCCTCAAGCCTTATTTCGTTAATTTTGAGGATTGTGTTTCGTCAAACTATCACGTGACTTTTGAGTAAACGCGAATCCTCACTTTTACGAACGTGATTTGACGATTCTGTATCTTGATTTTGAGGAAACTGAATCTCATTGTTGTACTCACATGCTCAAAAATGACGAGATATTTCTCTAGATTAGACGACATACAAATCCTCATAAAAATGACGATTCAAATTTCGTCACTTTGAGGAAGCGAAAACTCGGAGCATCTGCCAGTAATGGAATCGTCAAAATTAAGGAAAATTTCGTCGTTTTTGAGCATTTATTTTTGAGAGTGTAAGTTTACATTATCGAATCCTTGGTTTTAATGCCGCCTTGGCCGTTACAGGAGCGAGATGGTTAAGTTAAAACGTATGTATTGTGCAAATTTTTATTTGGTACTTTTAAAATAATTATAATTTAAATACCAGGATTTTTTTTAAATATGAAAAAATAAGATTTTTGATTTTGTCCTTACTACATTTACCATTACTACATTTCTTTCATCTGATTGTAGTAAATAAGAAGTGGTTTTTTTAGCCATTTGTTATTAAATGTGAGTAAAGAGGAGACGAAATTTTGGTTTTTAAGTAATGAAAAAAATGACCTTTAACTTTTGCTGGGGATAACGGAAAGTTACTGGAATTTAAAGTTATGATGGCTGAAAATACACATTTTGAGTGTGTTATTTACCCTCTAGTGCATACGGTCGGATGGCGTTGACTTAAAATTATAAGACTGAATTTTGAGTTTTATCGAAAAAAATGCGTTCAACAGCATCAATGCCAGCAACTCCTTAAAAATAGACATTTTTATAAAGATAATCGATCCGGCACGATCGTGATAGCTCGGTTGGAAAAGGTTACTTGAATAAAGTGAATTATGTTATTTGTTGCCATATGACAACAGTATGCACTAGAGGGTTAGTAAAAAAACAAGATGTGTCAGTTTTTTGTAATCAATAAATCGTTTTAATTTTTTAATCCAAAATGTCTGACAATTAGGCCTCCGAAAAAAATTTAAAAGCCTCCGAAACTTTTTCGATATCTCAATTTTTTTTAAAAAAAAAACCTCTTCGTTTTTTTTAAACTATCAAAATCTGCTTGACCCTTTTGCTACGTCATTTTTCAATAAAAGCAATAAATCGGCTTTTCGGTATCAGTATTTTGAGAAGTTTCAACATTCTAGTTTATAATAATAATTTTAGTATTAAGATCAATCGTAAACCGAAGATGTGAAGTGAAGTCTTCAAGGGTCCTCGCATGTGTACCTCTGGAGCGAAGAGGAAAATTTAAGTTCAAATGAGCTACATATTTTTATTAAATCCAAAATACTATTCGAGAAAGATATGCAAAGTATATTTTCGTTTTTCGAAAAAATCAAATATTCAATAAACGCATAATGGGTTAATAAAATTAACAAATTTTAAGATAAAATAAACAAAGATCTAATATCCCTTCTTGTAACAAAAGACCCTCTCCATCTTCTAAGAAATCAATAATTGTAATTATCTATAAATTAAAACATTATAACGCTTTTACCATACTAAACTTTATTCATAACCTCAGGGCTTTAACCTTATCGACGTTCTCACGCAATATGCATCCACCCTTCCCATTCCTTATTTTTTTGCAGTCCTAACCCTTTCCACCCCCCTTTAAATTTTCAAGACAGCCTTCTTAAGACGTGAAAAAAAGGGTTCAATCTCCGACCTCCAGAAATAAGGTGTTCGAAATTGAAAGGGGGACTTTTTTTAGGGCGTCGCGTCAAGTTTGGTTCCCACACAGGAACATGTTTTCGCTCCAGGGCATTGACTGTTACTTACCTTGTTTTGGTGTAAAGATTTGATGTTTTAACTTAACGAAATATATTGCATTAAAGCATCTTATAATGGTTATTCAAAATGTCCTTAATATTTTTTTTTTAACTTAAACATTTGAAAATTTGATCAAAGTTTTTTCTTATACAGAAATTGATTTTCACTAAAGGCGATTTACTGTTTGATACTTGACGTGTTTCGGTGCCAAGTTTTTAAGTTTTAGAAACTTGACAAATAGATTATAAAATCACAAAAAAAAACATTTATAAAATAGTTATTTGAAGTGAACTAGAATATTATTTAAAGTGAAGCATTAAAAAAATGGCCATAGTTTTTTCCCCTTTGCAAGAATATGTTTTCGTCTCAGGGCAATCACTGTTACTTCACTCGTTTTAGTGCACAGATGTTATGTTTAATTTACAAAATATGTTACAATATCATAATATTACATTTGTGAAATGATTATTTAATATGCACTAAAATAGTACTTAATTTAATGCTATTTAAAAAAATTGACCAAAATTTAGTTCCCATACAGGAATGTTTGTTTCGCTGAAGTGCGTTGACTGTTAGTTGACTTGTTTTGGTGCAAAAATTTTAGGATTTCACTTTAAAAAATAGAAAATTCCTAAACTGTCAAAGTTTTCAACAGTCCCCACAGCATATATTTATCTGACTATTAATGCAAGCTTTAGATTGATTAATGATTTGAGATTGATTAATGCAAGATTAGCATTAATCTCTAGTGCATACTGTTGCCTACAATTTTTGACCGAGCTATCACGATCGTGTGGATCGTTTATTTGTATAAAAAAATGACTTTGTTTTTAAGGAGTTGTTGGCATTGATGCTATTTAAAGCATTTTTTCGATAAAACTCCCAATTTAGTCTCATAATTTTAAATCAGTGCCATCTAACCGCCGGGCTTAAAGTGTTAAAGACCCAGAAGTTTCAATTTTTTCTGAAAAAGTAGTTGAAGCAAAAGCTATCTACGACATCTTCGAACCTATATAGTGTATGTTTTATGGACACGGCAGCAACAAAAACTTTCCAAAATATGTTAAAATGTTATAATAAAACTATTATTTAATTAAAGCATTTAACAAAATTTGGGCAGAGTTTGGTTTCCAAATATGGACGTGTTTTCTCTACAGGAATTGGCTGTAACTGGACTTGCTTTGTTGAAAATACTTTATATTTTATATTGATGCAGATTATTGGATCGTTATAATAAAAATGAAAAGTATTAGAACCTTTAAAACATATAAACTAATCAAAAATATCTCAAAATGGATATTTATCGAATAAAATCCAACAATATTTATAGAATGAAAGTATATTCATAAAAGTTGATGAAACTTACACCATAAGATAGTGCAAAAGTTATTAAATACTTTATTTTAAAATTTATATTAATTTTTCTCGTAAACAAATTTATTAGCAAGTATCGTAATGGAATTTATAATATTCACTTTACCGATACCCAATTGAATCTTTATTTTTCAAGATGAATTCAAAATTAATTCGCATCAAAACTGCAATATAAACTCTATGGAATAGATGATCAGGCCAAAATTAATATCGTAATGTATTACGAGTTTTTTTCTATAAAAGTTAAATTAAAACTACACATACTTATGAAGTCCATAAAAAATTTATAAGTTAAATTGTCTTTTGGCGAAGTCATTTGGATAAATAAATATCGACCCACAAATTCTATAAACATATATTTGAGAAACAGACAATTATCTATATTTTTTCTATTCTTTGGCAAAGTAATGATAACGAATTGAACGAAATTCCATCGGGTCGTTAGTAATATTTAAGTAAACCGTCTTTATTGAAAGTAAACTGTAGTTCAAACGTGGACGAATCTATTTTGAGTTAAAAACCCCTTATTACGCTACAAAATGGTTCAATAACACATTTTCATAGAATAAACTTTTTTTTCTGTTTGAAAAAAATGATTTTTTTAAACAATTAGAGTTAATGAAATGTAAATACAAGTTAGTTTAATTTAAGTATAGTAAAGTCACAATTTACTAACATTGTGACAAATTTATCCACCATTGTTTCTTAAACACATTTATTTTTGACGAGGGATAAGCCTGATCGTGTTCATATATTTTGACACTATTGAATAAAATTTAATGCACAAATAAATAATCTCGTTTTAATAATTGTTGTTATATTTTCTGTTCATTTTTTCATGCAAACAAAACCTTATTTAATTTTTTTTTTTTAATGCGCTCTTTTTTACTTTAATAGAGACATTTCTTCAATGGGAGCATTTAAGTTTTTAGTTTTATGTAACTTTTTTACTTATCGATAAACAATTTTCTTTCAAATTAAACAGAGCAAAATATTTCAGATTTATTGTAAAAAAATTAAAAACTTTTATTTATGAGTTTATAAGAGTTGCATTCACATTTTTATGATTTCAAGCACTTAATAAATAGTATTTTTTAAATACATTTATTTAAATTAACTAACTACTTATTTATATTGTTTATTTTATATTGATATTTTTTCTCATGCGCAAATTGTAGTAAAAACCTCATTTACCATTAATTTGTTTTTATAAGCTAAAACTATCAATTATTTCAGTTTTCGTATGAATGAAACCCAAACACAGTTTTAAAAAAGCAATGATGTAAATCTAAAGTCTGAAAGTTTAATTTAATTAAAAGTTAGAATTAATCAAACTAAAGGTGCAATAAAACACTAATTAAATTAAAAACCCAGATTTGTACCTTAACCTTTACATTACCCTAATTAATTAAAACGATTTTTACTCCTCTTCATTACTACAAGCATTTTAAGCACGTGTTTTGAGACTCATGAGTGCATCAACTGAAAGTAACTTAAAACATGTTAATATGTTTTATACACTAATTACTAAGAACCTAAACGCACTTAATCATCTATCGCAAGCAGTGCAAAATGCTAGGAACCAATATGTTTATTTACTGAAACTACATAGTCTTAATTTCCATTAAATATATATGTTTCTGCAGGAAGTTTAAACATTTGTATTTTCACCTTGTAAAGGTAAATAATGTATTTTAAACTGTAAGCTTTAAAAGAGTACCGATATATTTAAAGTAACCAATGCATTTTTTTTGTAAATAAATTTAGTATCGATGGGGGGGGGATACTTCAGAGGGTACTTCATCGTTTCCGGCTGCCTATTTTTAGCCATCCTAACAAGGAGCTTCAACACAGCCAATAACGCCTCGTAATTTAGAACCCTGCTCATGTGACGAGCATATATCGATAGGTAAATAATGTATTTCATCTGTACATAAATATCTATATAAAGCAAGCAGAAAAAAAACTTGAATCGGACAATGCATAAATAGCTAATAGGATTGATTTGTTTAGGCTAGAGTACGGAGTCCTACGATTTGTTTAATACTGCATTAGGTACTTTCTCCCACATTGCTAAAAACGATTTAAAATAAAAACGAAAGTTTAAGCTGGTAGTCGGATTCCATCATATAAACTTTAAGTCCAAACGAATCAGGGAACGAAACCATTAACAAAGATATTTTACCTGCATTATCAATACAAATTTAAAACAAGTATTTTTTTTTCATTTTAACTTATTTCCAAGTATTTTTGGACTCTAATTAATAATTCGAATATAACATATGAAAATAACTAATAACTATAAAGAATAAATCTATATCATGTGATATTTTTTCCCTCCCAATATAAATCGTGTACCATTCATAAGGTACCTTTTCGAACGCTTGTTATTTGGCCGCTTTCAAAATTGTGAGTTCCGTGCCCAATTTCTTCGTCAATTCAAACAATTTGTTTTCTAAAAGAATTATACTCAATTTGGTCAAGGCCTATTCTTAGGGTTGAGTTGAGTGAGAGATGTTGGCTTATTCTACCCCCAAGTTCTAAATTACTCAGCTTATTTAGCTAGGTTAAATCTACAAAAACAATGTTAAAAAAATAGGCAGTACAAACCGTAATTATTACCAAAGATTATGTTTTATCTGTCAAATTGTGTCTTAATCCTTTTGGATAATAAAAATAAAACTCATTCTATTACTTATTACCCTATTACTCAGCGATACATTCTGTATTCTTCTAGAAGAAAGGTTTATTAATATTTCGTGTCTCAGCTTTGATTTAACCAAAAATAAAATTTCTTTCTTACCCCATTAAACGGGACATTACTAAACAGAAAATGCAATATTTAGTGACATCTACCTTTGTCAGGTTATGGTTAAGCAAGGTAGGAGGTCCCCATCAAGAACAAAAAGGGAAAAAGTGGCCGACTAAAAGAAGTATTCCCCCCCATAAGGACAAAGGAGTCGTAAACAGCGGCTGCTTTACATGCAGGGTTTATGAGGCCTTAGCACAGTAGGCAGTCGAAAGTCTTTTATATTATCCCACAGGAGGTAAGATAGGCTTACTTCCAAGAACATAATCGATAAGGCAAGAAACTAGCTTAGCAAAATAATAAGTTGCCCGAGGCTAGGGTGGAATGGCAAGCGAAACCGGAGAGATTTTTAGAAAGAAAAAAGTAAAAACTGTACAAACCTAACAACCGTTAATGCTTGGAAGAATAAAAAATAAAAAACGAAAAAGTCAAAAACGCATTGTAATAACAAATGAGCGCAGAGAAAGATTTTTCTTTTGTAAGGGAATAAGCTTAAATTCATTAATATCAAGCTTATTAGTTTGAAAGTTCGGTAACTAGTTTTTTACACAATAATGAGCTTTATATTAAAACCTAAGTTAACCAACTTTCACATTTAACTTAACAATTATGATTAGTTATACAAAATATTATAAAGCATCACCTAACAACTTGGCAATGTGTGTAACTTAATACCCTTCTATTATAGTTTTTATCTTAACTCCGATTTTACTCGAAGTAAATAAATGATGAGTACACTTTTGTCGTTTTAACGCTGTGATCAGTCGCCTAAAGAAGAGAAGACTTGCGTTAAAAAAAAGTTGTTCGCGCAAAATAATGGAGGGTTCTTTTGAGAGGGGGAGAGGGGATGATAAGGATAAATCGATGCACTACCAACCCTAGAGGATTGTAAGACGGCGAAAGAATTTTTCTCTCTCGTTTGCATTTCCGAAAACGTCACCGTTTTAAAAAGAGAATGAAATCTTTTATCCCTCAAGGCTCAGAGCTGTTTATTTCCTCCCCCTTCTTAGTTAGGAAATATTTTTTTGACTTCACTTCAGATTCTTCCTCCCCCCCTCCTGTTGCCAAACGCGCCGAAAGAAAACAAGACTTAAAGAAGGGGAGGGGGTGTCAAAGAACAAGAGGGGGGGGGGCTTGAATTAGTTTAAGGGAAAACCGTGTTCTCTTTAAAGATTCATGCCCCGCAACGGGTATATATGGCCCCGGTGATGATAAAAGAATAAGACGAAAATTTAAATTACTAAAGACACAGAGCCGCGAAGAGAGGAGAAGAGTGAGCGATATAAAAGGTTAAAAAGGCTGAAAAAACACGCCGCGTAAAATTAAAAGAGGGAGGATAGTAAACAAGGGACCAAGGACAGGTCTAGAACCTAAATAGACAATATTCTAACTGACTAATTTTGCCTTTAGTTATATAGTTGTTATTTATCGATTTGCTAAACACGTGTTTTGAAATAACACAACTTTCTATTATTGTTTGGTTAATCATTCCTACTATTACAATAACTTTTTTTTTAACTTTTAACTTTTTTGTATATGCATATTTTAATCCAAAAAAATATGTAAGGAAGATACATCTGTTTCAATCTAGCTCATTGGAGTGAACGAAAAATCAATGCTAGTCTTCCTGAACCCTGGTAATTAAAGGGTTCGTAAAAGATATTCACAATCTGGGGTGGGGGGGGGAGGGAGATGAAGTTTTTTTTCCTTCCTTTAAGCTGCCTTTGCAGCATATTTATTGACCGCAAAGCCTTTCCAAAGAGAGATCGTTAAAAATTCTCTCGTTGCGAAAAGCTCTAAAAACGGCGAAAAAAGGCGACATGAAACAGCAACTCCCCTGCGCTATAAACAAAACTAATTGTTTTTAATAAAAGCCTCCGTTCCTCTGTGCAAGTTGCGTTCGTGATTAAAAACATAATTAGCAAAAGCGGGGTGACATTTTATGCTGCCTTAGTAAAGAACCCCTTTCCCCCTCTTTATGGGGAAAAAAGTGGAAAAAAAGAAACGTTCCGGGTAATAAACACTGCATTTCCCTATTGTCTTTGTAGTATATGGGAAGAGCAGAAAGTTAACGCACTTTTAATTAGAAAAGATGCCTCCTTAAAAAAGAAAGGCGGGAGCAAAAATCAATATTTACCATCCAAACAGCCATCAAAAGCAGTGTTTACCCTCAACATAAACAATTCTCCGTGATGAGAAAGGGCAAAAAATGCCCAGGAGCTTGGTTAACTAAAGCTTTATGATTTACTACGATCTACTATGACACGCAATGTAATGAGCCATAAACCTGCGAGCATTTTTGCTTTTGCCCGCAACCAAATAACTAGCTTATATCATTTTAAACATAGATATTAGGATGTATGTAAACACCTAATGACCTTTTAATGCCAGAATCTAGCCTCTCGCTTTCTTGTTTTTTTTTTTGTATCATTCAAAACTAATTACGTGTTCAACCTCCCACATTTAATGCCCCTATTTGCTAAGGTTATTTACAGCCTTTCTAGTGTAGGTTCGAGTCACCGTAAAATGTTTTACTACTTACTGAAAATGACGATTATGCTTCTTCCTCGGACATGATTAAATACTAAAGAAGATCTTTAATTAAGCTTTGTCTTTGGGCACTTTAGTTGACCTTTAGCAAGGTACGTGTTAAAAGACGATACATTATTTCTAGAGTAAATACTCATATATTATCAGAACGAATGACATTTTATGAACACTTTTAGTCATCCGTAACGAAGATCTTAAATTGTATTCTTGTTTAAGTTTGAAGTTAAATTTAATGTTGGTTTGGATAAAGCTTATAAAACAGGTTTAATACTTCGGAAAAAAATTTATATTTTCATTGGGTTTGTAAATCGGTAAAAAATTGCTTATAAACTTTTTTTTTCAATCTCTTTGTCTATTCAAAAAAAATGGTATCGTGTGCTTTTATTATCAACAATATGCTGTTGCAAAAAGCTAAGGAAACGCATTAAAATTGTGAAACATTTACTTTTTTCTTATAATATTAGAGTTTAATTATAATATATATAATTTTTTCTATTTATTAATATTTATTGTATATTTTACCATTCCATTATCAAGTTATTACGTTTAGTAACTATAAATATTATTTTATAGGTAAATATTTTAAACGTAAACTGACATTTTACTAATATTAATAGGCAATATATTAAAGTTTTTCAATACATAGACATTTAAAAATTGATAAAGAATGTTTATATATTTTTTTAAACTAATTTTTAACTTCTATTTTACAATATTTTTTATTTGAATATAAAGAATTTAAAATTTAAGGAGATTTTGTTATACACAAACAATACAATATTTTTAAAATACACAAATTTAATTATTTGATTTCAACTTAAAATTTAAATTTGAAACTGTTAACGCATCAAGGATTAAATTGGCCTAAACACCATTTAAGTACTTTTTTGTCAAAGTAGTCAATGCAGTACTTTTTTAAGGGAAGTAATTCTTCGTTGCAATAAAAAATAAAATCGTATATTTGTCATTGTTTATTTATTTATATTGGTAATTGCATTTTTTTTATAAAATGTCGCTTCAGAGCATTTTATAATGAATCCAAAATTTTTTTTTCTTAAACGTTAACTGACAATTTACTCCTATTAATAAATGCAGAAACAAAAATTATCGACCAACAACAGGTTAGGGGCCCAACAAGATAAGTCCAGAAATTAACTAATAATATACCAGTCCCTCAGTAACTATTGAGATTTTTCTTGAATTATTCGATTGTCTTCAAACAAACAACATAGTCCTGGTAAAGCTCTCTACTCATTTCCAAATCCATTATAAAAACAACTATAACTGTAATAGACTGTGTGTTAATTTTTTTAATACATGGAAGAATAAAAGGGTGATTAGGAATTTTAAGGTCTTTAAAAAATCATTTGATTGTTTTTACAAATTAATGATGAACTTTAATTTTTTTTTATTTTTTTTATTTTATTATAAAGATTTTGAAAGTAAAAATGGATATTTAATATACATTACAAAATATTTTTTTTCCTAACATGCTTAATGCATTTAACATTTCTACCAGCAATTATTATTTTTTAATAAACACAAAAATTAAATTATTTGATTTCATCACGTGTTTACGTTTGAACATTTTAAAAACGTATCGAGAACTAAATTGACAAAAAGTCAATTTAAGTCCGTTTTTATAAAGTAGGTTGTTTAAATGTAATAATGGAAATAGTTCTTCGTTACAACAAACGCGAAAAGAAATTTTCCTTTAATTTTGTATTGCTTTATGTTTAATAATTCTTAAATTTTCTTATTAAATGCCGTTTAAGAGCAATTAATAATGATTTTAAATTAAATATTCTGGAACTGTAATAATGTATAGAATTCTTCTTAATTCTAGAATTCTTCTTAACATAAATAATTTTTGTTAAAATTTTTAAAACGTCATCTAAAGAAACGTGTACAGTTATTTAAATATTTGTACAATTATTTTTTACGAATTTTTATGTTAGCCAACTATTAGTCTAGAAATATATTTCATTAATAAACCCTGCTTAAATTGTGATATCCAAATAAAAACAAAAATTTTAAAAATCCCACTGAAACTGAAACTTAAGGGGAGTCGGATGGGAGTTTGGATCAAAAATGTCGATTTTATGTTTTTCTTTTTATTTCTAATCAATATATCTATAGCTTTTATTTAAGACCAATATTATCCATTATTATTTAGTAGTTTTTTTATAAGCACTTTTTAATTAAGCTAACGTAGCTAGCGTATAATCTCCTTAGATAGTACTAAAAGCTACGAGAGGGGGGGGGTGGAGGGGGGATGCTGCCTACCCTTTAAATATACTACCACAAAATTATGTGCTTTAATAAACTGCTTTCTGCATTAATTAAAATACATTGTAAATAAATTTATCAAAACTGGAGAATTGCAAAAATACGTTACTTTCAAAGAAACTCATAATTCCAGAACGTTTTTATTTCAGTTTCTTATTAAAGGCTACGGTCAGAAGAAAGCTCCGTGCTTACAGTACCAATCTTTCATAACTTGATTTGACATGCATTTAAATGAAATTAGTACAAGAAAACTAGTTTAACATTATAATAACTAAATATTTAAGCATAGAGTCGTATATAAATGACTGAAAGATCGTAGCCATTTTAGGAATACATGTCCCACAAATAATTATGCGTTTATTTTTTCCTAATTCAAAACTAAATTTATTATTTTCATATCCAATTTAATAATTAGTTTTACTTAAAGCTTTCAACCGCGTATTCTTATGTAAAGATTCTCAGTTATACCTCAACTATTTTCATAACGGTTTTAACGTACCTACAGTTGAGTCTTTCATCATTCAAACTCTACTTTTTAAAAGTATTATCTGTTTTGTTAGCTTTAAGAAAACTCGTATCTCTTTGTTAAAACCTTTTTCATGTAAATCCATTTCTTTATTATGCAAATTAGTACGTTGTGTCGTAGATTTACTTTAAGGGAATAACAGTAGTCCCACTTCCGAAATTATCATGTAACGTTTGGACTTTACATAGTTTCTTTAAAAACATAAAATTCATTAAATTCGCACAATATATGTGAAATTATAATTAATTTATTTGTTTAGGTAATGTTTTTTTTATTCAAAAAGGCGGCTTTAAGTTAAACAAATGTTCAAAGAAAATAGTTTTTTGCATTTAATTCTTCGAGAAAATTAAAGACTTGAATAATGAATATTTTTTAATTGTATTTGCATAACAATGTACTTTCCGAGTAAATTTTAAATGATGAAAAGTTTATGTTATTCTTTTTAACACTTACTATCAAACTAATTCAAATTTTAATTGTTTATTAGAAGTAAAAGCTTAAGATATGCTACTTTTTATGTTTTGAAAACGACAGATGTTATTAACATTTCATTAATATATTTGTCTATTTAAAACATTTTAAATTCAACATTTAAAACTTTTGTGTCAATGGCGCGACTGTTTTATTATATTGTTTGTATACATTTTGAAATTTTCTTTTTGCAATAAGATATCAAATCTTTATTATTAAAAATGACTTTTCTTTATTGCTATTTCTCTGAAAATCAAACGCACCGATTATTGGTTTTAGTTCAACTTATTATCGATGCATTACATCATAAAGTCTCATTATTAATAACTGTAATTAGAAATGTTAATATGTGATCCACGTTAAATAAGTGAGACAAGTCACTTTTCTGTTACATGACGATGTATTTATGAATGACTTACATCAAATATTTTTTATACATATATTTATATTACATGTATTCATAATTCCTATAAACCTTTGTGAGAGCATACATTTTTTGGTCCGCGCTAAAACGTTTTAAGTATATCATTAATAGTTGTTATTCAATTTTTTAATTCTAAAATTTATATTCCAACTCATATTCCTTATACACATTATTTTGGAGCTTTAATTCTGCACTTACTGGATTCAAAATCAATTACGCAAACCGCCTGAATTATTAATTGTTTAAGTTTTTTTTCAAAATTTAAATATTTTTATTATTTTGATTTCATATATGTGCCTACATATGGCTGTAAACCTGTAGATATTTTTAAAGCTAGTAATAATGTGTTAAAGACTTCATTTATCAATGTAATTCTACTTTTAATTCCTACGTTTATTTCGCTTTTTCGTGAATCTCAGACAGATTTTGAAATACCCAGTACGAAGTATTTCTCCCCACATGTTAAAGCACTGACAAGCTAACTTTAATTTTTGTTAACGCGCAGCATTCTAAACAGAGAATATGCAGAGAAAAAAATATTAATAACATCAAATGTCATCCACATCCTCTTAAGCGCTTTACTGGAATTTAAAATTTCTTCTACCCCTTCCCTTCCGTTCTCAATGCAACTGACAGGCTCATCTAGTTCTTTAAAACTTTCCTATTTTTAAAAAATCAAATCTTTTCCCATGTAATACGGGAATAAACCAAAACGTGTGTTATTTAAACCCAGCTACATCTCTTGGAGACGTAACTTTGCCACCGTTTGCCACTGTTATAACTGACATTTTATTGATTTGATGTAAAAGACGGATGAAACTATGAATTATAATATAGATGTGTGGAGAAAAAAGAATGAAATATTTTGTTTGGTTTTTCTAAGAAAAATAAGAACCAAGTTTATTTTTATTTCTAAGTACACGTTTAATTAGAGAAATACAAATGTCAAAAAAATACTTTTAAAGAGCATTTAGTTACATCTTTGTCAAATTAGATTAAGAAATTAACTCCTGTTTTCCTGAATTTCCGAAAACCTGGAGCGGAGAGCGGGATATGGGGAGTCCAAAAAAATATCTAAATATTTTTCCTAGGTTTTCGGAAAATTTTCCCCTCGCCTCTCCTACAAAATAAATGAATATTTTGCAGTGCTAACCATTTCGTTTAGCTTTAAGCGCTTGTAGCTGCCTCTTTAGTGATTTTATACGCGTTATGCAAATGGGAATAATTATGTTCCACTAGGTGTTCTCTAGCACGTGACCTGAGGCTGTGACGTCACGGTATTTAGTAGCCCTGTAGCACACGCCACATTCTAGATCGGCCTCAAATTAAATAATGGGAATTTTATTCTAGAATTAGATGAACGGGGCCGAATTCTGTTCTCTAAAACGTGATCCACATTTCTCGTGGCATTTCACGCACGAAACCACAACCAAAAATATTTTTTGTGCGTCTATGTTTATCGTAACCGCTCAACTTTATGTTCTTAGGCCCTGAAAAGGAAAGAACAACTTCATTCCGTGCTTTAAGGTAGCCCAGTCATCAAAGTGATTCGGTAAATACAAATGCAAGCCTTTGCCGTAGGAAGTTATGCTGAACACTGAAAATCTTAAGTAATTTTATAAACAAAAAAAATACGTTCAATTTGTAGTGAATATTATAGGAAGTTGTTTTGCAACAAATATGTATTTTTTAAAAAGATTTCAACAATCGTTAATTTATTCGTGTATATTAGAGATTTTAAAACAAGTTTTCATTAATGAAACTTTCCCCAATATACGCTTGCCTACATTTTCTAAAGTATTATTCGTGTGTGTTAAGAGGAGAAAATGAACAAATAAATCTCTTCAATAACTCTAATTTTTTCATTCATGTAAGTTGATTTTCCTTTCAAACCATCCATTTAATATTTAAAGTCTTTTATTCTCAAGAATTTAATTGATGAACAGTGGCATGGCATAAGTATAACGATACTGTTAGTTTTACTGGAAAAACATAAATTCACAAAATACCTAATCCGTTGAAAGAATAATGGCTATAAAGTATTGTATTCCTCGAATAATGATTATAGAAAACAATCAGAACCCAGTCTCATACTAAATTATGAAATTTATCTCAAAAATAGTCTTAATATGTTTGAGAAGTGTTGAATAATAATAATTAGGGCTTATTTTTGCTGATAATCGGTTTTTAATATCATTTTGTATAGCTTTATAAACTTATACATATATGGAAACGTTTTGTATGGAAACGCCATGCATTGACATGTTTTGAGCTCTTGGACAAAATTAAAATTTTGCATCAACAATAATTAAAAGACTAAGGGCTTATAGAAAAATTCTGACTTAACCAATTTACAAAATACTCTTTTTCTCAAAATTTTTAAATTGAATTAAATTCATGAAAAGCTTTAAATTAATTTTATGTAATATTATTTTTTAAAAAATAAAATTATCAATATAACTTTTTTCGCATATACACTAATTTTTCTAGCAATTTCTTTTTTAACTTATTAGATTTCTACCTTTAATAAAACAAGTTTCTTGACATCAAACCACAGTTTTGGTATGACTTCAAAATCCCTCTAATACCGGGATCACCAAGGTTCAAACCCTTTCTTAATTTTTTTGCACCTCTAGTCTTTTCCCTTTAAGGGCCTCCCTTAAGGAATACAAAAGGGTTTCTCAGCTCTCAGGTTGTTTTCCCACAGTTTTTTTCACTATATCCACTAAGTTACTGCACTAAACCTAGGTTGAACCCTTTTCTTCTTTTGAATTTATTTATTTTTTATTGAAGTTTTAAGAAGAATGTCGCTAAAAATTTATTTCCCAAGTTGGGTTCAGTTCATCGGCCTTTTTCGAATCTTTTCCTGGTAAGAGGTTGATGACTTTGGGTATATTATTTTTTAAAAATATTAATGAAATTAATTCGATTTAGTTAAAGACTATGAAAAAAATAGTATTTGAAAATAATAAAATTTTAGATGAAGAACGAATAATTTTTCTATTGAAATATTAAGAACAAATTGTAAATGTCATTGAACTTGAGAGTGTGAAAATGGTTTATTGAAATTACTAATGCTTAACATAATACTAATAAAAATGTACGAAATGGTATTTAAAATATTTTATAGGGTGGAAATTTTAACCAAGTCCTCAATCAACAATTCTTTATTCGTTTTAGGCCTCTTTTAAAATTGGTGCCCTGTAAAAAAGATTATTCTTTGTAGAAGGTTGCAGAATTTTGGTTTTAATTTTTGGAAACAATATATATTTATAACTATCCTTTACAAAAGTTCGATAGTTATTGTGAATTTAGTCGAAAAAATTGGGAATACGATTAAAAAAAAGTGTAGTATTAATTCTGCAAAACAATATAGTTTTGAATCATATTTTTACTAATAAAAAATTCAAAATTTTGTTTCGTAAAAAGATCCAACTTTACTTAAGTAACATCATTTGTTCACTAGTTTATTTATTTATAAGTCCATTATTAACAAGTAACATTTATCTTTATTCTGTGTCATTAATACTTTTGATTAATCTCTATAACCAAAAATCAGACTGACAAACTCGTTAGACATAAATATGTCTCATTCCCAGAAATAAAGACAAACCAATTTGAAATACATCTTGCAGCACTCATCTCTAATTTAAAACGACATAAAACGCTTAGTACTTTATATTTCTTCTTATTAAATAAGAGTCAGAAAATAAATGCCAAATATTAGCTCAAACCACAATTAAAACACATAAACATTAAACATTTAGACATAATGACATCTTGATCGCTTGTTAATGGAAAACGTAAATACACCAACGAATCTTTTCTTATCCTCAAATGAATATTAACATCTTATTCCATTAAATATCGCCAATTGTTGTCACCAACCACTTTAAGACAACGCTCTTCAAGTATTAAATAAGCAAACTCATAAATAAAAATCAATTTAAATTCCTCGGTCCCTATATCAATAGTCAACATAACAAATAGCAATGCATAAGCTTATCCTCCCTGTTCGTTTGTCACCATGCGAAATGGCTTCAAACTTTCTCGGTAATTGTAAAAACTCATTATTAAAATGAAATTATAAATTTACGTGTAGTGAATAAAACTCTAACCCCAACCAAATATGGCCTTAAAATATCACACTTTAGGTTTTTCTCCTTAAAAATTAGTTAGGGGCGCATTAGTATTAACCTTTCAGGTCGAATAGATATTTCTTTCGTTTGAAATTATTCTAACTGATTTTTTGCTTTAAATAAAAGTTTTATATCAGTATTAAAATTATATGCAAGATATTGTAGATACAGGATGACCGCAAATTAACCAAAAATGTAAACAAATGAAAATTAATCAAGCGATGCTTCAAAATAGTCGCGTTTTTCAAGGACATGATCTGAAGGCTTTGCGATTTTTTTCTCATGATAAAAATAATTCAACAAATTTACGCTAGATGGCACTGCTTTGACAAGGTATTTATGTTTGGTTTATTTTGATTAGCGCCGTTAGAGAGATTACGTGAACAAGAGTGTTTGAGTTCATAAAATGCCGTAAGCAACGGCCCTTATGATTTTGAACCATGCCATAGTCTGCATTTCTAGCACTATTTGTCGTGTGTGACGTTTTCTAACTCAACCAAACCTGAGACTTTATTCCCATCTGCTCACTTATCACTCAACTACGTTAATCCAATCAAACCAAACATAAATAACCATGTCAAAAAAGTGCCACCTAACGGCAAAAATTTCAAATTACTTTTTATTGCAGGAAGAAGTCAGAAGACATTATGATCCATAATCTCTCAAACCGCACAAGTTTTGGAGTATTGCTTCATTTTTTTATTTTTTTAAACTGTCGGTTAATTAATGGTTACCCTGTAAATAAAATTAATATTAAAAAAATAACTTATACACGATTTTTATTATTTATCCATAGGCCTCCTTTATAATTAGTATATTTAAAACTAATTTCACTACCTATTTCTTAAAAAAGTTACAATTTTATCTTCTGAAGTCAGAGATATCCCTGAATCAATATATCCTCTCTCTTAAGCGCGATATCTATTTTGGTTTTGCGATTTGATAAATGCTGATTCACTTTCGTGGCGCAATTAGCACTTTCTCTCTCTTCTTCCTTTAATTGAAGAGGCTAAATTAAAACAGCATATCAACTGCTTACGAGGATTTCGTTTTACCACTAACTGCTATTGACCAGATCAACAGACTTAGAAAGACTTCGCCTTATTTTAATAAGGGTGTAAATGTAAACTGTAGCACTAACTATTGTGAGTGAAATTAGTTTATTCTATAAATGCATGGTAAAAATATTCTATATTTATATACATCTAGTAATGATATAATAAGAATATAGTAGATTAAGAGATGTATTTATTGCTACGAGCTACTTAATTTTTAATATTTTTTTGTGTTTCATGCATGTTTAAAATCTGGTTAAATTTGAACTTCTTAATATAGAGTATTTCCTAAAGCTTTTTACTTTCCAAAAATTATTTTTTTAAACATTAAGTTATAATCATTTCATGGAATATCTGAAGAATAATGTATATATTTGCTAGTACGATACTAATATCAGTGTTAAACGCGGATGTATTAGAAGCTACTTATTTGTTTTTCAAACACAACTCATTGTTTTTTTCTGTTACAGATGTATGTCAAAATGTCTTTAGATGGCAAAAATGGTTTTAAATGCTTCCGATTCTTAAATTGCCGACAACAGCAAATTGTTTCACTTCAATTGATAACTTCAAATTGTATAATATCACTTTAATTCATTACTTCGTACTAAAATTAAAGTTCAAAATAATTTTTTTTTTTTTGGAAAAATATAGTATTTTTTTTAAAGAAATATATTCAATTAGCGATCACACGACCGTACACCACTCCTCTAAAATAACTGTCAAAGTTTTGTAAGCAAGGAACATGTGTAATTTTTAAAAAACTGCCTTTCTTCCTTTTTTTTTTCTATTTAAACCCACTAATGAAGACTTCAATTCTGAGGGAAAATTTCATTTTTCAAAATTAAATTTTCGTATAGTTGCACTTTTCTTAGATATATTGTGCTGGACTATGGTATGGTCTTTATTTGCCTCCTTAAGCAGAAAGTTAATTTTCGCGTGTAAATTTTCCAAACCGCCGTTATTGGGTTTATGATAAAACATGCATTTGTTCAAACTTGTGCACTAGTTGCCTCTGACTTAGCTCAAGTTCAGATCAAAGCAGCGTCAATGCACATAAATAATCCGTTTCGATCATAATTGTTGGTTACATGGCTATCAAAAGAAGGCTTAGAGTTAGCGATCGGGATCATCAGGTGTTTCGCTCTAGCCCAATTAAAGAAAGGAAATCTGCCGATTTGTTTAGGGGAGTCTAGTCTTTAGCGGTTGCTTTTTGAATTTGAGAAATCCTTAAGATTAGGAAAGCGTGTTATTTCTCAATGTGTTATAGTGGATTATCATATTGAAGACCCGAAGAATTGCGATAAAATAACCGAGTAAGTGTAATAATGGTTTGGTTTATTGGTGTCTGGATATTTTTTGCTGCACATAATGGGTTAATATAAATTACCAAACGGTTACGAACATCCAATCTAAAATCGTGATTTAAACCTAAAAAATCGTAGTAGTACTAGTAAGGCCTTTGCTTGACCCTTTCAGTCCGAGTGATGCCATTTGACATCACCATATTTCTGATCATAATTAAATAAAATAATAGGGCTAACATCTATTGGGACAAATAAAAAAATATTTTCAAATGGAAAAAATTTGAAGAATCGAATGATGTGTTTAGTGATATCATAAATGGCTATAGACGATCAGAAAAAAATATTCTAAAATGATTATGCCAAATTGTCATTGGGACTGAAAGGATTAAAAATTAGTTCATTTTATGGCATGCGTTTTTTAATAAGGTCATTGACATACAAAATTGTTAATCAACTCATATTTCAAAAAAATTCTGCGTTCGCACCTTCATTTAATAAGAATTCTTTTGCAGTTACTTGTGGTTCTTATTTTGTGAAGGTAACGTATTAAACGTTTCATATAATGAAAAATATTATAACTGAGGAATAAGCTTTTTGGCGAAAATGCAAACTTTTTACTATGCCATATTTAAATTTAAGTTTTGTCTAATCAATTAAAATTTTTATAATTTTTAAACTTCATTTTTTGTATGTTATAGCTTAAAGAGCATAGTTAAAGCTTTAAATTTTAAATTTAACCATAATAATAAAATTGCTATTTTTAAAGAAATATTTATGTTGCTATAGAAAAAAATTGACAGTCGCATGACGGGTTTATATGTCTGTATCCCTGAAATGAAGTACCATCCACCATTAAAAAAATGAAATAATTTTACCCTAACTAAAAGTATAAAGGTTTCACTGATTAATTCAATATAAATCATAGTCCCTTTCTAATTTAAAATGAGTTATTTATTTTTGGGACACCTTGAATCTTTTTCCCCGTCAAGATTTATGAATTTTTAAGGGCTTACTGTTTCTTAAAAGCATAATAATGTGAGTGTCACCTCCGATGTAAATCTCAGCTACTTTTACATTGATGACACGGGGCAGCTATTCTTTCCCAGTATCTTCTTAAGAAAATAGCATTAATCGCCATTATTGAAACAACAGCTGTTACGTGGCTCCAAGTGGATACCCTACACTGTAATCTTTTGACACAATATTAATTGATATTTTGTTGTATGGTGCTCGGTAGATAAATGGCAGTTTCTACAAAACAGACTATAACCAGTTTGTCGTAAAAACCATGTATTTTTTTTATCGTTTGTGGTCATTGAATGGCTAAAAAATACACAGGTCCTTTTTGTTGATATTGCATTGAACTGCTCAAATTACGGCAATGATAAAAAAAATCATCAGAATATTTGTATCAAGAATGTTAAATTCTTTATGATAAAAACATGTTTTTGTGTGTGTAATAATACTGTTTTTTTTTTTACATTTTTACTAATAGCTAATTTACAATGTAGAAAATGTTAAGAGAAATTGCAATATTTACAAAAAAGCTATCTTTATTGAGACTGATTATAAATTTAACATACAAAAAAAATCCACAAGTTGCGATATCTTTGAATGTATGACAAGAGTTACAAATGTAAGATTGTGGGTTAAAAATTATCCTTAATACTTATGAAACTGAACTTTGTTTTTGTTTCAATGTTTTAAACCTTAAAATATGTAACGCATATGAGTTTATATGGATTTGGTTTAGACACGAAATGTTTTGTTTTTATTTTCAGGTTTATTTCAACATCTTTTACATGCAGTTCGCTTGCTTATACAACCTACGAAACACACAGTATGACTAAAATAACTTAAAATTAGTCGAATATGCGATAAATGTTTGTCAAACTTCCCCAGTGACCTTTGTGAAAAGAGGTGCTAGCTCTGACGATTAACGTAAAGAAATGAGTCTTTAGAATCATGCATTACCACCTTTTGAGAGGGGGGAGATAATGGGGCTGAAGAAGGGACTATGTGTTTGCACTTTTCCAACACCAGGTGTCTCTGTGGTTCGGATAGAAATGTAACGCTGAATTATGTGATTAAGTTTAAATCAATTTTAATGAATTAAATTAGCTTGAATTAACACTGATTAATTGAATACATTAAGTGATTTAGAAAAAAAAATCGAAGTATTTTTGTGGATATTGTTGACATTTTCAAGGCAAAACATGTTTACCTTTCTAGAAAACCGGCCCGGTTTAATGTTATTGCAATGAACATTATTAGCTTTAAAAAAATACCTACAAAACATTCATTAAGACTTAATGTAGAACAAGCTCAGCCATTGTCTTCTTGACTTCGTGATAGTTAATTAGGGATTTATAGTCACTGCGTTAATGCCCGATAAAAATCTACAAGTTGGTAATCAGAATCTTTACCAAATACCATGTGTTAATTGAAATTAGTTAACTTACATACGTATATTTTTTCCTTCATTATATACTAAAGCACCCCTGAATGGGCTTCTGTCGCACCTGTCCTGAAATGCCGTTTTGTTATTTTATCCCAAATTAAATTAGGGTCGGTATGAGCCTCGTTTTATTCCTACGAAAATATTTCGGGATGCATGCATTATAGCTTCACGTTAAAGGCTGATTTATTAGATAAATAAGTATCAAAGTTCGGCTCCAATTCGACTTGACACGGAAGCGCCTTTTGCACTTTTATATAAAGCTCCTCTTGCGCTGTTTTAACGATAAATTATCACCGGGAATTAATTTCTAAAAAAAATCTAAGTGTAATTAATCGATTTTTTCTCTCTTCATGATTCCCCATTCTACAGGAATCCAGTGACTTATGGACTTAGAGCAGCATTAGCTTGACTCAAAAGAAAAGAGAAGAATCATTAACTGGCTTCGCAAATGATGGTTTAACGTGGTCATTGCGCGCGCTTCCAAGAGTTAACAAAAAATCCAAACCAAAAAGACAACGGCATTAGACTTTTATAATTTGGGGCCATAAATATCTAAGCTCGCCTCTCGCATGGATTATTAAATTCCATGTACTAATGTAATTTCTTTTTTTGGCCTTTTTTCGGACCAGCCAATCAGCTAATATAGCGTAAACTTTTCTCGATGTTCGTAATTAATGTTTCCGTGGGGGGAGGGGGGGGAGGGTTATCGTTTGCGTATATCTGCGGTGCCTTTGGTGGGCCATTCGTTTTCTGCGATTCCGATTATTTTAGAATGGGAATATCGATGTCACGGGGCGCCTGTGTTTTAAATGATCCGTTTTCCGGTTTTCGTAATTGTCGTTTGTAATAAAAGTTTTTTTGTTAATTTTTGCCGCAACGCGCCTATTTTTCAGAAATTAATAGGAAAAGTGAGGATTTTCGAAGCTGTTCTTATGCTCTCGAGTATAAATTGGCTATGTATTTGTTCAGATCAGCAAAAATATCTATTTTTTGATTTTTTAAAAATGATTTTTGAGATGAGGATTGATATTCGATAATTAAATGATTTATGACATAAGTGAAAGCTAAATACTGTAGAAAAAAATATATATTCATAAAATTTAGTTGAGTAAAATATAAATTAGTTTTGAATAAATAGCAAAACTTAGAACCAAAATTAAAAATGTATATCCTAACACAAAATCTTTTAAGCACATTTACGTAAGCTAAATATCTACACTGATGTTTTCAAATTTTAAGAAACACCAAGAAAAAGTAAAGTGTTCTCTTCTCAGTTGAATGTCTTAAGTCTTACATCAGAGGTTAAGGAACCCCCATGTGTTTTCAATATACATCAAAAGCACAATAAAAAATTTCCCCGGAAAGGATACACTTTTTTAATATTTTTAATTATAAATAATTTGACGATGTATTTATTTTATAGCAGTTATATATTTAAATAGGAAAAATTCAATCTTAATGATATTAAATGTTTTGCTAAGTAATGTCTAATAGGGTAACCGTGGCTCAAGCAGTAAAACCTAAGTACTTAGTTTCTTTTTGAAAACTTTTAATATACTGCTATACTGTGCAGTATATTTATTAAACAATAAATATACTGCACAAGTGTGATGCTGTATACTTGTCTCACTTCTTTTAATATAAATAAACCAGAAGTACTTTTTCGGTATACTACATTTCATCTAGACATTTTTAAAGGATAAATTATTATTTATGACTCTCATAAAATTTAAATAAGCAAAAATTGACCCATAATTAACTAAGATTATAAAACTTTACAAACTATATTTTGTATAATAGTTATAAATCTCAAGACATAACATTTGTCAACAAACTTTTGTGTAAAAAGGTAAATAAGTTACCTATAAATACATTATTATCGTTTAACTTATTTTCTATTATATATATTTTTTATTCTAAGCTAAACTATATGATTGGAATTTAGAATAAAAAATTTTATGGATGTATTTACGTGGGAAAATATTTCGAATGCAGGTATAAGATAGGGGGCATTGAACTCTAAAACTCGAAAGTAAATTAAACTTTATTATGAACGTCTTTCAATATGCAAAAAGAAATTTTATGCCCCACCCTATAAAAATATGACTTACAAAATTTTAATACAAAAAATCTTTAATTTAATTTTATTTTTTTGATATTATCAAAGGGGTTGCCTGTTTCGATAACAATATCAAAGATTTTCAGTGTAAATGTTTAAAGCTAATTGATGCCGAATAGATAAAACTTTTTTTTAATAATTAATTTAGAGCGTAATTTAGGTAATATTTTTTTAGTTTATTAAGTTTTTCCATTATTCATTGCTTTTGTAAAATATGCTTGTGAATTGTTTTGAAAAACGCAATACCTTAGCAAAGAAAATGTTGTTTTAAAAGCATTTTTTTAAATTGTAAGTACTTTTTTTATTGTTACTGATGAATGCAATGTTTTAATTTGCATTTTAGTTAATATAATGTTAAAGTTTTATCATTTTTAATTGTTTAATAATTATATTCTCAATATTTCGTAATTAACATTTTTAATACTTATTATTCTTAAATTGATTTTTTGCAATTTTCATTATTTATTTAGTATATTTTATCATTCGCGAATATATACTATTTTATTAAAATTTATTTACGGTTAATTTTATAAATATTTTTTATCGAATAAGGATCACGTGAATTTAAATTATTGTTTAATGTTATGGTGTTTATTTACCGAAGTTATTTCACGTTTTAAAAGTGACTACACTACATTGTTGACATTTTGAATGACCTTTGGTCAAGAACAAAAAAAATTAAAAAATCCTACCTCATTTAATAATAAGCATATCCAATAAGCACACTAATATCCAAAAAAATATCCAAGAGGCGCACAATTTCCACAACACACACACTAAGTAAACAAACCCCACGTGCTGCTCACATCGCTACAAGTGAAAGTCCGAACCTAGAAATTTCCCTTTCACCAGCCAAAAAATTCCAATGTACCCTGAGATGGAAAGTGCACCTTAGGCCAACGAACCTTCCCAGGTATGAACCTGTTCCCACTTTCTCTGGAAGAATTTTCTATTTCTGGTGGGCCCCTCAGGTAAGGGCTGGGGCTTAACAATAACCCCTTCCGCTGAGTTCTCAAAGAAAGGGTTCATTTTTTATACCTACTACAAACTTTTCCGCGTCGGGAGCGTTGAACCTCTGGTTCTGCAGCTAAGACATGGGAAAAGATCTCAGCTTAGGTCATTGATTGGGTTTAAGATGTGGTTTTTAGGCAGGCTTCAGGTAGATATCAGGGGTTTGGGTGCACAGTTTCTGGGGTTCATTGACTTAAAATGTCAACACTAGGCCATAGACTCACATGCCTATACACTCTAGCATGGGCAGACGTGTATCGGAAGGATGATGGTACAGACAGCATGGAAATGGATCTGCTTTATTATTTCGGTTTTGGTTTAGCTTGTGTTTATAATTTTCGTTGCTAATTGAGGTGTGTGTCTGATTTTTAAAACTCAAGTTGAGTGAACTGTGCTTAATTGTTGAGTTTGTTGTGTGGATTACATATAGGACATTGACCTGATATCCTAAGAAGTAAGTGCTAATTTTTATTAATTATAAGTACCTACTATAATAATAACGAAGTAATTTATTATAATCAAATAGATATAAAATTCGGAAATAAAAATGTTCCTGTGTACGTTTGTCCTCACCAATGTTACACACCCACAAACAATTTATAAACACAACAATACACAAAAAGGTTTAAAAAAGAACAATCCATGCAAAAATTATTTGTATAATTTTGTAATGAAAGAAGAATAATATGATATAGTCAATGAAAAGTTATTTTAGTTTAATTCAAGCTCTTTACTATAACATGAGTTCAGTAACCTTCCCTAAGATGTATGACGTTCAACTTCTTAAAATCCCACGGTATTTAATACTTACCACCTTGCTGCAAATTGAGGTTTATTATTTATATTGGACGACATTTCTCAAAGCAAAAAAATATATATATAATATCGTTTTGATGTGGGTATCCTCTAACTTTGTAGTGTGTAAAATCAGACACTTCGATTTGGCATTTCTTTTTATGCTGATATAATTATTGCATTGCTTCTTAGATATTTCCTATACACAAATACATACTTTGCAATTTAACTTCAAATGTATATTCTACTGTGCTTCACAAGATATTTTATCATAACTAAATTGTTTAACTATAAACAGAGGGATTCTTATAATTTTATTTTGTTTTGTTTTTATATGCAAATTTTTATTATACGCTTAAAACCTAAATTCTTCTTTTTATTTTAATCGTAAATGCGTGTAGTTTTGAATACGCCATATATATGCGTATAACATATTACAAAAATTACCATACTTCACAATTTACCGATACATTGTGCTACAGAGGCTAAGAAATAAACTTAGTATAATTTAATTTGGTTAATGCAATTCATAACTTGACAAAATACTAAAAATAAAATACACTGAGATCTTTTGAATATTGACGAGTAAAGCCAGAATACAATAAATACCAGGTTTCTTTTTAAATATGAAAAAATAAGATTTTCGGTTTTTGTTACATTACCATAGGCAGAATGTTAAGAGGCCTTTAGAAAAAAAAAAAAAAGCGGCGTATATAAGCCGTTTGTTATTAAATATAAGTATAGACTATACAATATTTTGCTCTTTAGGATTAATTTATTATTATTTGTTTGGTCTGGTTTATGTGGAGTGTAAGTCATCATTAGTGTCGAAAAATGTTGTTTCTAGTTGTGTTCGAAGGTTATATTTGCCACCAAAAGTAAATGAGACTATTTAGGTATTGTTTATATGGTGGTTCTAAGCTTGGTGTTTAAGGGAAGTTGGATAGGTTTTTGGGTCAAAATGCCTATTTTCTGGTTTTCCTTTCATGTATTTGGCTTATCTTTAATTTAGGAGTAAAATTATCGATTTTTGCTTAGTGGTTTTCTTTTATAAGCATTTTTGTGAGAAATGCTTAACATGAGTTCTTACCTAAACCTTACTTTTCTTTTGCGTTTACCGAAATATAAGGGGTTCTTTAATGGTTGGGAACATTTTTCTCAGAAACTATAAAGGATAACATATTTTGTTTCGTTATTTCTTCCCAATTAACAACTCTTCAATTTAAACTGAGGAATTTTAAATATATCTGCTAAAAAAGTTATATATCTTAAAATCTGATTTTTTGTGTTTTTTAATACTTATTTTTAAAAAAATCACTGTATTTGTATTTTTTAATATATTGAAAAATCCTCAGTTGAAATCAAAGAGCTGTACGTGAGAAACAAAATACATAAAAAATTTAATCATATCTCATAGATTTTCTGAGAAAAGTGTTCCCAAAGTTAGGTAAATCAATTCATTCTTAAATAATACATATAATATAAACTCAATCCTCAAATATTAAAATTAATTCGGGAAAAAAATGTTTGCTATATATCTAATATTTTACATTTTTCTAAGTATCATAAAAATGATTAATTCATGAGGGAAAGAATAAAGAAAGTCAATGAGATTAAAATCCTTAGATGCTGAAAATCATTAATTATAAAATTTTAGCATGTCTGTATTTTTGCCGCATATTTAATTAATTAGTCTATTATCTTTCGGTAAAAGAGGGCACACAATGTTTGCATAAAAATAAAATTTTATGCTTGTTTTTGAATATTTTAAATATGCACACGTCTTAAGGTATTAAGTAGATAAGAAGCAGTCACGGGGATTATATATTCAGACCATGCACTTTTTTTAAACATTTTAATTTTAATAGGCTAATAATTAGCTTCTTAGGAAAAGCTTGTTTTATCATATAATTTTTATAAAGTTTCGCTTCTAACTCTTAATTAGTTTTTGCTTTCTTTCTTTAAGTTATTTAATCAGCAATAATATTTTAAAAAGAAGAGTTTTAAGGAAAGTTTAAAGAAAATTTTAATCAATTGAGATTGTTATGTCAAATTTTGTTCATACTAAAGCTAACTGAATATTACAAATTTGATATCGTTATCAAATAATCAGAAAATCCATGAAATGTAGTGTTTTTAATAAAATTTCAGTTTTTAGTATATTTTTAACACAATTAAAAACCATCTCTATGTTTTAAAAGTACTCATTTTAAAATAATTGTTTAAATATAACGTATATAATTTATGAATTATTAAACATATTTTTCTTAATTTCTTAGCAATAAGTATTAGGTTATTAAATGATTTGCCAGTTCCATATAATTGAACATCCAGTATAAAAAAAATGGCAAAATTACAGAAAACGCTGAAATTTTTCGTTTAATTGCTTTCTTTAAGAATGGTTTTTCCATAATTATGTACTGTTGTCAATATAAAGCTGAAACTTTAAATCCAAAATAAAACTGATTAAAATTTATAGTTATTTTTAATTATGCACCTTTTTTCAAAGCATTCAAATCAAAATGATTAAAATTAGTTAAAGATAAATTTGTTTCACGGCAATGCAACTTCATTTGGGTTTTTCATATTTTTACTTAAGCTCATTATTCTCTTTATTCTCGTTTAAATACATGTTTTTCCGATATAATTAGTCATCAATATTTTTTTTATGTAACTCAGCAGTAGTTAGTAAAAACATATTTTTCCATATATTCTTTGTTCTTTTGTGCACACGGTTTAACGGTGTCAAAGTAACAATGTCAACAAAAAATAAACTATGGTTAGACTACATTCTATTTAAAAAACAACAACAAAATATATTTATTAAGAAGAAATTTTAAATTTCTTTAGTTCACAATAATACGTGCTATACTTATAAAGTTTCATGCCACTCCAGCTTCAAATTACTTTTTAATATATATTGATATATTATTGATATTACTTTTAATATATATTGATATAAAGTGCTTTTATTTATTGAATATAGCTATTTTTTTAGTACATTTTTCGCAAAATCTATTAACTATTATTATTACAGATTCGAATTTATTTTTATTTTTGTAATAGTATTATTTTTGGTTCTATTTAGTACACTTCAATTACACTTACTTTTTTTTTAAAAATATAACTGATTATTTTGCGCTTTCTTCCGATGTAAGCTGAAATTCGGGGGGGGGGGGAATAAACAAACTCTATTTATATTGTTAAGCTATTTAAAAGTTAATGCCGGGTATAAAAAATTACAACTGTAAATCCTGACGTCTTCAAAGTCTTATTGTTATTACATTTGAAATAATATTTATTCAGAAAATATAACAAAAAGCAAAACTATATAGTTAAAATAAATGACATTTAAAAAATATATTATTTTTTAAATGCTACTGGCATGCAAAGTTAATGGTTTATTGTATGACGCAAGAAAGCGTGATCTTAAACAATTTTAAATGCCTTTAAAAAAATCGGTTTGTCATTCGTAAAAAAAGTTTATTTAAAAATTTGGCATATTTAAGAATTTTGGTATATTTGCAAATTTTATTGTTTATACACGTTAGAAATAATTAAATTTAATAATAATAATAAAAGTGAATGAATATAACTAAATTGTTTAACTATAAACATATGGATTCTTATAATTTTATTTAATCTTGGTAAACTTTTATTGTAACTTGAAATAGGCTATCTTTGTTATTATATGCAGAATTTTATTATACGTTTAAAACCTAAAAAATGTTATTTTTATTGTAATTGAGTGTACTTTTGAGTACGCATGTTTCACCATACATACTTAAAACATATTATAAAAATTAAAATATTTCACAATTTACCAATACATTTAGCTACAGGGGCTTAGAAATAAACCTAGTATAGTCCGACCACGCTAAGTTGGCAATCAAAATATTTACATTGTGGACCAGTCCACTTCGAAAAAGGTAAGGAAGGTTTTGGGCAAGAGTTACTATGTTTGGCGATTCATTGCTTTTGGGCGCATATTTCTTTACGGTTTAGAAACGGACTATCAATCGAAGATCTAACTTGCATCGGGATTACTCTTATATTTCCCATTAATATTTAAGTTATAGCGTCCCTCGGTGTAATTTCTAGTCAGTCATATTTTTAAGTTTTAAAACCCTTCATCAAAATGAAAAAAAAAACTCATAGAAGTATACTGGGAAATATATTCATTGGAACTTATGACTTAACTACGAGTTTGTTTATTAATTTTGAACTTTTTTTTAGCAATGGTTAATTAAATTTCTGTAAAATAATCATAGATTTAGTTATTCAACGAATCAAAATATCAAAGAAATACACGTGTAATCGTTAACCGCTACCAGCAATCAACAACAATCCTCTATCGCCGATAACTGATGTGCAGCTCTAGTGTGATTGATTGAACTAGACCAACAATCTCCTCTTCTCGCCAAGCGCCTTGAGCTGGCAACCCTTTTTTCTTCTGCTTAAAAACCTCAATTCAAAGTGGAATCGTCCACAATGTAAATATTTTGATTGCCAACTTAGAGTGGTCGGACTATATAATTCTATTTAGTTAGCGCAACGTGTCAAAAGGTACTAAAAATAAAATCCACTAATATCTTTTGAATATTGACGAGCAAAACCAGAGTTCATTAAATACCAGGATTTTTTTTTAATATGAAAAATAAAATTTTCGCTATTGCCATTTTCAGTTATTCTGGACCCTTACAATTGCCTTTGAAAGAAAAGTGGCTTTTGTAAGCCATTTGTTATTAAATATGAATTAATACAAGATTATGTTTCGTGCTTTATCTATCATTAGTTGTTTGCTCCGGTTTGTGTAGATTATAAGTCTTCTTTAGTGCTGAAAAATATAGTTTCGAGTAGTGTTCAAAGGTTTTATTTATTACCAAAAGTAAACGAGACGCTTTTATTGGTTTATTTTTATGATGGTTATAGCTAGGGTGTTATCTTCCGGTAGTTACATGTCATCCAATTTATTGATTTATCTGTATTACGAGTTGCAACTTCATTTTATATTTTGAAATATCTTTCGACAACTCATTCTAAATATTGAGGTTTTTATGTTTAGAAGGTAACTTTATTAGTTTTTTTTTTTAAATCAAATTAAAATATGACGTTGGATAATTTTGTAACTTACATGAAAAAACCAAGAATCTCATGCATCATAACAACGATTCAGGACCCATATTATAATAGAGTACAGACTTATTTAAAATAGAGAGGAATTAATTTTTTTAACTAAAAACTATAAAACTTTTCCCCTTCTACAAAAATTTCATTTGTAAAGTATTTTTTTAAATAAAATTCAAAAAAATAATTTTAAACAGAAAAAGATTATTATAATGAAATTAAAAAATCAAAATTTTTCTTTCGTTACGTTTTGCATTTGCTAACATGTTTCTTAAATATGCAGATAGTATTTGATATATGAAGGTGGTATGTTTTTTAAAGTTTCCATCTGTGTATTTTTAGTCTTTGTGAATGAAGTAATTTGTAATATGAGTTTATTTTTTTTTCAATGACCTTACTGCATTCGCCAATTGGTAATGAAATAATTCTCACAGTGTGCGTTAATAGTAAAACTAGCTCTAAAACATTTAATGGGTAAATTGTTAGGAAATTGGTTCACTCCTTACAAATCCCACATAACATCTTATATGTTTCTATATTAAGCAAAATTCAAAACAGCTAGAACTATATATTTTAAATCAATACTATCAGTTAGTATTTAACCATTTTGTCTCTTGACTGTCATGCTATACTTATTATTTTAAAGTTTGGTTATTTTCAAAAATCATCTCGGATGTGATTTACTAAACAACTTCATTGAATTTTTCTCCTTTAATTTTAAAATTATGCATTGTATTATTTTTTTTTTTCTGTTTTTGATTGGTCTATATATTCGAGTTAACTAAAGGATATCAACAAATTTGTTTGTTGATGTGTCAAAAGAGATTTAATTGACTTGAAATGAAGCGCAATGCTAATGCAACAGTAATTTCATCGTCAGACAGTAGACAGATGTCCGTACGGACGTACAGACATATTGACAAAAAGTACGAAAATTGGGTCTTCTGATGTCTTACCTTTCTAACAAAAAAGTAAGAATTTTTAAGATCCGGCGAATAGAACTGATTTTTGAAGGGAATACGGACAGACAGTCGGACATAATCATCATGTCAATACCAACTTTTTAAATTTTTTTTTAATTCTTCGTAATTAAAAAAGTAATAGTAGGCTAAAAAATTTTATTAATATTTTTAAAAAATACCCATATTTTTATTTTTGAAAAGAACTAATTCTTCCTTTACTAAAAACAAAGTTTTGAACAATCAAAACTAAATTAAAAATCCTTCACAAGATGACAAAAAAATCTATTTCCTACATCCAACCCCAGGCGGAAAAATAACTCTTCTCCCATTGAAGTAACATAGGTTTTCTACATACGGTGCTACAATATTGTACTAACTATTCCGGCTGAGTCCGTTGCAACGCGGAAATGAAAGTATCGGCACTTTGCTGCGTGCCCGGTCGTTGACATAGGTAACGAAAGGGGTTTTGCATCTGCCCCGTTTCGGAATCCCACCTACCCCACTGCTCTAACCCCCACTAGGGCACGACCCTCTTTGTTGCATAGGGACACAAGGCACACTCGGAAAAAGTGATTCATTTGATAAAGCATTGGTTGAATTTTTAAAAATATTATTTGAAATTGTTGTCATTGTTTTTTTTTAATTGTGTAGGAAAATTATGCTGTAAAATGGTGAACCTTTTAAATAAAAATTTTTTAATGAGTGTTTTGAATGCCTCAGAAAGGGTTCGGTTAAAATAGCGATCCTTCAAAATAAAATGTATTTGGGTTTTTTAAAATTAGTTTTTTTTAATAAACCTTTTTTTAATACTACCTAAAAAAAGTGATTCATCCGATAAAGCATAGGTTGGATTTTTAAAAATATTATTTTAAAATGTTGTCCCTTTTTTATTATGTAAGATAATTATGGAATAAAAATCCTGCTATAAAAAAGTAATTGAGTTTTTTAAAAATAGTTTTTTGAATATAATACTGCCTCAGAAACATTTTTATATATTCATCCAATCATAAAGCATCACTTGGATGATTTTTAAAAATGATATTTGAAAATTTTGTTGTCTTCTTTATTTATGTAAGGTATTTTTGGACCGAAAATCATGCTATGAATTATTAATCCTTTTAAATAAAGAATAAATAAGTTTTTTAAACCGAGTGTTTTGAATATTATATTGCTTCAATAAAAGTGATCCATCCGATAGAGCATCGGTTGGAATTTAAAAAAAAAAAAAAATGTTGACAGATTCAGGTGTCCTTGGTTCAAAAATACGCTGGTTAATTATGAACCATAAATCATGCCATAAAATAGTGGTCCTATTAAGTACAAAAGTAATTGGCGTTTTTAAAATTCGTTATTTGAATACATATAATACTGCCTAAAAAGCAATCCATCTAATGAAGCATCGGTAGGATTTTTCAAAATATTATTTGAATCACGTTAGTATTTTAAATTATGTGACGTAGTTTTGGAGCAAAACTGTGAAATAGTGATCCTTTGGAGAAATAGCCCTTATGATAAAACATAACTTTGTTTTCTGAAAACTAATTCGAAATAAAAAGGAAAGGTTAATTATTTTATTAAATATCCCTATACCCTTATTAGTGAAAAATTTAATTCTTTTTACTCTATAAAACATCTATTCGTATTTATCTACCGGTTATTCATAATTTAACTGAATATTATATACTTAAAATTTATATGCTATATTACCATACGTTTCTTATGCAATTTATTTCATCTTTTTCAATTATTTTTAGTCGCGAGAGTTATCGCTTATTTTGAAGCCTTAACTTATATGGCGGTAAATTAGCCTGGAATTATTATAATACGTATTGCATTATGAACAAAATAGTATAAATTTCTCAAGAACACTTCTTAAAATTTAATATTTATTAAATATATTTGCTTAGCTATTCCTAATATATTTTTTTTAAAAATCTATTGTATACATTAAATATAGAAATAAATATTTTTGACATAATTGTACGAGCTCTGAAGCACACCCCGCAAAGTGTAAATATCTTAAACGGTTATAAAATTCCCCTCGTCTTTATTCTTTCCGTTACGGAAGAGTCGTGAACGATCGGCGAAGGATGTCGCTTATTATGACGCCGTAACTAGATGACGGTAATTGGTGTGGAGTGGTTTAGAATTGTTTTGATTAAGTGGCTGTAGTGAGTGACACCGGAGATCAATGAAGGAGACTTTGGTGAATAATGAGATGCTAGGAAACGGGATACGGTGTTTATTGAATATTAAGTAGCGTAATAGAAGGGCCACTTGGACAAATATTGAAGATACTTTCAGGTGGATATTCATAGTTTGTATACATATATAAATGAATAAATAAGTTGATTTGGTTTTACTTTTTATGTATATTTTAACTTTTTTGTTGAAATGATTCCATGAATTCGTTTCGTATTTCTTGTTAGGCGACTCTTCTTACAAAATGTGATTATTTTCTCTATTTTACATTTTTGTGTTTATTTTTAAGTAATAACATGTGTATCCAATTGCTGATGCTAATGTGGGGGACAAGTATTTTGTGTGTTGTGTTATTGCTTACGAGAGTAACTTTGGATATAGAGCGTTGTGTTCAGACAAATGCTTTTTTAATTCAATTATTATTGTGTAATTGCATGTATATTTAAGCTATTTGTATAGTGTTTTGTTAAAAATATATATTATAAACTCTCGTTTACTGATCATAATAATTTTAATGGGGTGTCGGTTATCTTAAATAAAATCGTGTGAAATGTAATAATATTATTAATTAAAAATCCTCAATTTTCTTCCCTCTTAATTATTTAGTATTAAATAATACAGTGGGTTAGTGGAGAATGTTTCAATTGTTTTTGATATAAACATGAATCGTCAGAAATATATTTTATCGTTATAAAAATATAAGCATGAATTATGTATTAGCAAACGTAACTATTGTAAAAATATGAAAATAATATAAATGAAGCTTACGTACAATAAATTAACTACAATATTAATTACAAAACCTCAATTTATTTTACTTTATTTCTCAAACAATAAATCTACCATTTTTAATGATATTTGGACATTATTTTTTTTTATCCTTTAATATTTAAAAAAAACATTTATAACATAATAAACCTTAAAAAAGAATAGTAGGCTAATAATAGGCATACTAAACTTTTCAGAAAACTAAACAAAAACAATTTTTAAAGCTTTGGTTCATCTCGTTTTGAATCCAACAATGGACTACATAATACACTTTGTGGAGGGTAAGGTTTATAAATATTTAAATATTTTTAATAATTAAATCAAAGGAAACAATAAAATCTAATGTAATAACGGATTTTATAAACAAATATACTCGAATTCTTCTATTTCATTATCTTCGTATTCTATTCTATATCTACAACAACAACATTCAGTATACATACAAAAATCAAAATAACAACAATAAAAACATTTTATTAAAGCCTTCATTCAACTCGTTTTGACTCCCATCACTGAGTAGCAGTAAATACCCTGAGGTGATAAACCAGAGTCATAAATTCGCCCCTCCGTCACCTTCTGATGGGGTGTAAATATCTTAAACGGTTTCTGAAACTCCGCATTCTTCCTCATCAGAAGTTAATACCGAAAACTCGGAAGCCTCCTCTCCACTGAATCCAAATGTTAAAGAAAAACTGAACTGTTCTTTTTTTACCTGTTGAAGGATATTGGTTTGAAGTTTGAGTAAAAAATAAGGTAATTGATTATTTATTTTTTATTTTATGTGGAAGGAAAGATTTCGTATATAAAAAATGCAGTTTCTTATGGTTAATAATTATTATCTTTAATCTTTAATATGTAATTGGAACGGTTTTATATTAAGATATCAGAAATGATTTTTTTCTTCCAAGTTACGATGAGGTATAAAAAGGGCTTCTTAGCTAATAGTTTTGGGTCATTGGTGTAATCTAGACATAACTTATGGAATAATATTAAATTAAATAATGTGCATTTGCACATTTTTTAATATAAAAATATTTTTAAGCATAAAAAATTACGAGGCATATTATATACTCTACAAGTACATAAGAGATAGAATTAAATTGAACTCTAATCAATTTTTATAGGTTTTAATTTTGTACCACTAAAGGCTTAAACATAACAAGTCTATTTTAAACTCAAAAAATAAAGATTGTTGACGCTTTTTGTTTAAACAGTCGAAATCAGTAACACCTGTTATCGAAAAGTAACCCCTGTTTAGGAGGAATACTGATTCGGTAAGGGATCTAAGGAGCATCGGGTGTCGCTTTTGATGACGCATGGAATGTTGTCGCAGACGATCTGGGCCAATTATCGTCGGCAGATAAACCAGAGAAGCGACAACATTCTATGAATGAAAACCTCTCTCTCCGATTCGATCCTCAATTGTCCTCATTGTAACATCACTTCGAACCCGATGAGACTAATCATCGAAATTATAAACCCAAATTGAAACTGTTGCGATTGAATATTTATAGAGTAAATAGCGCAACATGTTTCAAGGTCGCGGTGGTGAAAGGAATTAATCTCAAGGTCGATTTGAGTGTGTTTAAATTGTGGGTGTGAATTGGGGATTCAAGTGTTGATTAACAATTTCTCTCTGTTTAAGTTAACACATATAAAAGTGGGGTAAATCTTTGGAGAGGGAGTTTGGATAATAATTTTCAATCAAATAATGTAGTAAATATTTAGTTGGAGCATTTAAGTGTAGGGAGTATTTAGAGCAGTTTGTGTATTAATTCAATTGGGAAAACGTATTTAAAAAGTCTTTGGAGTGCACGCGCTGGATTTAAACAATTTGGATATTGTTTTAGAATTAATTGATATCATACAAATTGCGTTGGTGGATTTAAATTCGTAAGTTATTTTTTAAAAAAAAAACTGAATGCTATTTAATGCCTACTATTTGTAACAGCTTATGCACTAATTACATTGTATTGCGAAATTGTATTTTAACACTGTGGTAAAATTCGAAGCAAAATGTTGGAAATGGTGTTAACATAAAAAAAATGGGCCAAACTGATTAATACATTATGAACTATTCAGATTGTCCACTAGATTTAAATGCTAGTTAGTGTTTTGTGTGCTAAGTATTAGCAATAGCTTTCAGTGCAGATTTCCGTATAAAAAATACTAATGACTTGTTACATTTTATGGTTGTGAGAATTTCAAAAATTTCTGAAAAAAGAATTAAAAGGCTTTCGATCAATTAGAAGTTAAATGTTTACATTATAATTTGTCGAGGGAGGAGAACTGGAACAATATTTTAATTAATGCTAAGTTTAACATGCTTGTTATTCCTCATAGTAAACAGTTTTGAAAAGAAAGTTATAGCAGAAATGAAAGCATTTTTGCGCACAAAAAGATATGCACATTTCGACACATTGAAAAACCAAAATTCTGTGCTTGCATTTATATTCAAACTATTTTTTAACTAGGGTAAGGTGGGGTAAGTGGGCCACCTTTTTGGCATAATTCGACTTTAGACCCTCATACCTCTGGAAGTAATCGGCCTAACAACTTATTTTTTTTTGTGGTCCATTCTCTCATATGTTATTACTGTACCCATGACAACCTTAGTACAAATTGGCAAAAAATAAATTTAAAAAATATGTTTTTCTTTTTGGTCATCCGAGTGGCCCACTTGCCCCGCAAGGTGGGGTAAGTGGGCCACCCCCCTAATATATTTTTACGTATAACTGGTAGAGATATGGTGGGGCAAGTGGAATAATCTACATGATTTTTTGAGTGTTTGAAAAAAAAAAGTAATGATGTATCTTTAATAGTTCCCCAATAGCAACTTTTTCTGGCATGCAAGCTTACTACAAGGAAAAATACGTTAATTTTCATCTTGTCATTTTTGCATGTAGTGTAAAAAAAATGTTAGGGCTACAGATTTTAAACTGGCCTATGTCAATAAATAGGACTATGAATAGTGAATATGACTAACCCTATGAATCAGTGAATATGACTTTTTTTAAAGTATATTAATGAGTTGGGGCAAGTGGGCCACCCCTGGCCCACTTACCCCGCCATTGCGGTGGCCCACTTACCCCAAACGCGGGGCAACTGGGCCACCCCAATTTTCTTTTAACCTTATCAACATCACAAGTACATGACACTGCAAAAAGATACTATGTTTTATACACTTTCAAAACATATAACATTTTGTTTTGTATCACGAACCGTTTGGAAATAAATTAAAAAATAGTATGATGGCATGAATTACGAAAAGATGCAATTTTAAAAATTTTCACAAAAAGGATTGTACCTTGTTACATACTTCAATGAAAATGATGCCATAATGTTTCCTGCATCTATTGGGGTAAATACGTAAAAATATTGTAACAGATTTTTTTTGCGTCCATAATTCGGGAAATGCCAGGGGGGGTGGCCCACTTGCCCCAATGGCCCACTTACCCCACCTTACCCTACTTTAATTTAATTTTTTTTCCTTTCAGTTATCTCGAAATTAGAAATATATTATTTTTTTACTTATTCCCAAGATAACATAACTGTTCCACTATAAACAATAAACATAATATATTTTTAATCCATAAATAAGTAATAATCGAAAGTTTGGTGCCACATTTGTTAAAAATATCTGAGTACAGCTACTAAGTTGTTTGTAATTAATATAACTTCCTAATTATTTAGATTTTAAGTTTTCTGAAACTATAGATCAAAAGTAATAAATAAAATCCATAGTTTCCATATGTGTATTACATTTCGAAAATAACTTTAATTTCAAATGTAACCCTCATCTTTAAATAATATATCTAGTTTATCCTAACACTATTCTACTTTAACATTACAATACCAAATAAAAAAAGAAACTATTCTACTATATCCACTAGATTTAACAGAATCTCTGGTACGTCGGAATCCAATTACACTCAGCATCGTTCATCAACGGTAAAATAAACCTTCTTACTAATCCGTATCATCAACCTAGGTATCCAACTTCCACAAATCTTCTAAGACGAAGAATTTTTTTCTCGTCCAACTGTAATCTTCAGTAACCAAGAATACTTTCTCAAGATGCATAGGAATTAATAAAACGCAATGACCCATTGAAATGTATTCCAACCCTTGAAATATAGCAAAACCAATCTGTGATAATTGTTTTCTTCCTGCAAAGTTGTAGGTCACGTTTGAAAGAAAGATAGGGGTTTCATGATTTACATGCAAGCAACATTTCTCCTGGTTTTGCATCGTGGAACCAATTATTTGTTTCGAAAGTTTGGTAAAAATGTAACTAAAACCTCGATGATTTGATATGGCGTAAATTGGGTTTGGAAATATGAAGGGCTCAGTAGCAAAACTCGCATTATCCAGAGTACAACTAAGATACACTCTCAGAAATAACACTTTCATTTTTGACGATTCATGAATCCTCAAGCCTCATTTCGTAAAATTTGAGGATTGTTTCGTCAAACTATCACATGACTTTTGAGTAAACGCGAATCCTCACTTTTTTACGATCGTGATTTGACGATTCTGTAACTTGATTTTGAAGAAACAGAATCTCATTGTTGTACTCACATGCTCAAAAATGACGAAATATTTCTTTAGATTAGAAGACATTCAAATCCTCATAGAAATGACGATTAAAATTTCCTCACTTTGAGGAAACGAAAACTCGGAGCATTTGCCAGCAATGGAATCGTCAAAATTAAGGAAAATTTCGTCGTTTTTGAGCATTCATTTTTTAAAGTACACAGGGTCCTGTTCGTTCTTTGATAATGGTAATAAGTTTCGCACAGCTACACCTTTCATAAAAGGTTTGGTCCGTTTATTATTGGAAATTTCGTACAATTAAATTTACGTTTTTAAAAAACTGAATATAATCGAACTGGACCGTTTATTTTGGTTGTACTTCGGAGAATGCACGTTTGGCAATCAGTTTCTTCTTATGTGTTATCATTGATGATAAATGTATATTTAGATATTAATTTTCATCTTAAAACTTACCTAAATTTTGTATGCAAAAGCAGTATATAAAGTAACAAAGAACTGGTAAACAACTGCCTATCTTCAAAATACTTATTACTATCAAGTTTAAAACACTTTTTATGCGTTATTTTGAAACTCATATTTAAAAAGAAACTTTCGATTATTTTCAGTATTGTATTTTGTAATATTTCTTTTATTCCTTCTTTAACTACGGCAGGCTCCATAAAACAATAAAATATTTAGCACATTAAAATTTCATTATTTTTTCAAGAAACACACATTTTAACTAATAAATATTGTTTAAAAATTTTGTTATTGTCTTTTTTTTAAAATTAAGTCGGGTACTTATGGACCAAAAGCCATACTATCAAATATTAAACCTTTTAAAAGAAAAAATTATTGTTTTTTTAAACGAGTGTATTGAATACAATGTTGCTTCATTAAAAGTGATCCATCCGATAAAGCATCGGTTGGATTTTTTTATAAAAAATGGAAAGCATTCCTGAAGTACCTTTTTTAACTACACTGGTTAATTATAAACCATAAATCATGCTATAAAATAGTGGTTCTTTTATGTAAAAAAAGTAATTGGGTTTTTAAAAATTCGTTTTTTGAATACATATAATACTGGCTAAAAAAGTGATCCATCCAATGAAGCATCGGTAGGATTTTTCAAAACATTTTTTGAGTTAGAAAATATTTTAAATTATGTCATTTAGTTTTGGAAAAATAAAATATTTACTGCACTATAATTATATAATTATTTCAAGGAACACACAGGTTTAACTTCAATTACTTACCTTCAGAAAAGGTTAAATGTAAATGTTTTTGCATAAAAAATTAGCCGTTTCCAAGTAGTGGGAAAATGTAACTTAATAAAACCAAGTGTGGTGTTTTTAAATAAAATTAATACCCTCCTACCACTGTTTCATAAAAAAATATTTTTAAATAAAAAAAGTTAAATAGTTTTTTTTCGACAATAATAAGTGTTTTCCTTGACTTTTTCACTGCCCAGATTTCCAAAATTCTAAAACACATAATTTAACACAAGTATGTCATACAGTTTTATCAAATCAGCAACACAGATAAGTTGTCTCTTACATTAGTTTTCACCAAATCGTCTTTCAATAAGAAATAGTGAAGAAAACCTTCAATTTACGAACTTCCCTTATTCTTACTTTTAGTTTCAAGAAAACATATGTACTTCCCGAACACGTTCAGTTAGATTAATAATGGAAATTTTGCGTTGTACTAAGAAATCTATTTTCTTGTTATCGATGGGTTAACCCTATCGGCCTTAGCATACAGTCCTCGAACATAAATCAGTGATCCCATGCAATGCAATTGGTTTGTTTATAAGAGTTGCTTTATTGACGGTTAGCATGACATGCAATGATTTTTAAAAAATTGTGTAGGTACATGTGGAATTTTAGCTACCAGTTTATGCAAAAGAGAGGTTAATTCCTAAATAAAATACTTTTTATTGTTATTTCATATGGCAGTGTTAGTTGTTATAAGTTTAAACGAATTATAATTTAATCGTCAATAAATATATTGTGAAGAAAAACTTTTTCATCAGTCAATCAATTTTCTGAATAAAATTATGTTTGCAATTGATTGGTCATAGACAACTTTTTTTGACAACATAAATTTTATAAAAGCGAGCTCAATTATTAGCCTAAAATAAATGTTACCTAATTAAATCGTATTTTGTGCACTTTCCTGTAATTCTGTTAAGAAAATGTTTTTTTCAAGTGTATTTATTTTTTTAGAAAATAGTTTAAAGCTTTATAAAAATTAAATAAGAAATGATAAAAGAAAACTATTTGAGCCTGCGAAATATTTGAGTAGTTTGTGGTAATATAAATATGGTGTTCCACGTCCGCATAACTTAAAATAAATGGCATAAAATGGCTTTAAAAATCTCAATTCTTCCAAAAAAATTATCAAAATAAAGTTAAAATTTTATTGTTTTAATGTTTAAATTGTAAATTGATCAGAGACTGAAATTTAAAAATGTTATCAAAGTTAATTGTTTTGGTTTTAGACAATATTCAAATATATACTATCTGATCTTTTAAATTTGCTATTCTCTGTTAGTACAAATTTGTACGTATAAGTGTTTTTTTTTAATGTAGCGTACGAATATTTTTTTATTTACTCTAGTATTGACATTTTATCTTTTCAGTATTTATTTGTTGAAGCACATCTAATAAAAAAGCAATTTGCTTAATTGCGTTTAACGATTGTCAAAGTTACCAATTTAATTAAGCAATTAATTCTATAAATGCATTCAAAATTTTAGTTTTATTTAATATAAAACTTACTCTTGTGCAGCTGTATTCTCTTTAACTGCACTAATTGTCAAATTTATTTTAAAATTCGATATGAATTTACTTTAAACTTTTCGAAAGCTCTAATTTACAATCAACCTGCCCCAGAAATCGTAAAACCGTCTCAAGGTTTTGAAATTTACAACTTAAATTTAGTTGGATTACGATGACAAGGCATATCATTCGGCTATTCTGCTTACAACAACAGTTAAATAAGGTAGAAGCCAAAGTCAGACGTTTTATAATATAACTTTGAGCTATCTTTCCCTATATGAATAAATTATTCACCAGTACACTCTATATTTTCGAACTATAAACCGAGTCAATTTTACTACTGCAAATAAAATCTTCCTTGAGCCTTAAATGAAACATAAGTCATCCTTAAAGTAACCAATTTCAAACCTTTGTGCGTCAATTTTTGGAGACGTGTCTCATTTGTTTTCTAATTAGTGACTTTCTTTGGACATTATTTATTTGACTGCTGAAACGACTTAATAACTCCTCAACCTACAAGAAAAAGGGGCGAGATTTTATCTTATAACATCACACATCGGCCTTTCTTCGAGCAAGAGCAGTACTAAAAGTAACTGTCCCAAGCAATCAGAGAGATGAAACCGTAAGTGATCATTGATTTCTGATTGCGTTATAGGACGAGTGTCAAGCGAAGAAGAAATGTGAATTGTTCCTTAGATAAAGGCTGCATTCAAACAATGAAAAGAAGTATAGAGTTAGAGGGTGTTCGTACTTTTATGTCTTTTTGTGTCTTAATTCGATTTATTTTACTGAAATAACTCTATATATGGGATTAACAGTTGGGTTTGAACAATAAAGAACTACTGCAACGGAAAGATGAACATTGAATTTAGCTTTTGGATGAACGAATTTAGGTCTTGAAGTTTAAAGTATTATTAATGCAGAAATTATTAACTCATTAAGGAATTATTTTTACGTAATTATTTCAGTAATATTTGTGCTTCAATTATTAATCGTAGATTTGTTCGTAGATTTATTTCTAAATATATCGATTTTTAAGGAAAAACTAGCTATTTGTAGGTTAATATTCTAAATAATTTTTTCTAAACATGATCAGTATGGTTCTATTTTGTAGAAGGTATATCTTTTAACTCAGTAATAAATAATTGATTAAAAAAGTTTTTAAAACGTTGAATATTTAAGTATATTTTTTCTTAACAAGAGCATTTCGAAAAACTCGTCATCCGTTAGATGAATTTAAATAAACATGTTTTCTTGCTTATTAAAATACTGATATAATTCAATATTTTACATTATAGTTAAAAAAAAATAATTGGTATCAGAATTTTTAAAACTTTTTGCTTTGCTTTGATATACAGCAAATCAGTTATTTTTGGAAAAAAAACATAAAAAAAAACAGATTGATAAAGTTCCATTGAGGATACATGACAAGAGAAGTAGTTGAATTGGTAATTTTTTAAGCATTTAGTTAGACACAATTTTATTTATGTTTTAATATATGTAATAAAAACATATAGTAAGCATATATAATTTTAATAAGGAAAATCTCTTTTTTGAGTAAATTTTAATTTACTAAAAGTAGTCTTAACGTCAATATCAGTAGAGAAAATGCTTTAATAAAAGTGAATATTTTGAATTTAGTTAATAAAGTTATTATTATAGTTGGTAAGTTTAATTGCCTACAATATGTATAAAATTACATTGATTATAAAATTTCTGAATTTGAAATGTTTTACACAACTTTCCATTACTGAGGGTTTTTAATGTTGTGTTTACATATGTAAACACAAAATACTCCTATGAAGCATCCTATCAACTATAATTTACTTAACAATGAGAGTACATTTTGGAAAAAAATTCAAACAAATTTTGCCTTTAACTATTAATTAATAATATTTAACAATATATTAAAATGAATAAACTAGTCTGCGGTTATACCTAGATTTCTCCATATTATTGAAATAAAATTTCTTAAATAGAATATACTTCATATCAGTTGAATGTTTTTGAATAAGATTTGTAATAGTTTTCTTCTCTATATTATTGTATGAAACAGTAGATATAAAGCAATTCAATTTAAACATTTTGATTGCAATATAAATTTATCTATCAAATAATTGCTAATATTAGAAGAAAAAAACTTTGAATAAACATTTTAATCCTTAGATTAGAAAATATTTTTGACAATAAAATTTTGTTAAAGTATAGTCTTTAATACAAATGTAACAGTATAATAAAAAAAAATAAAATTCAGTTTTTTAAAACTGCTTATTATATTCATGAATTTACATAACTTTCAAAATTGAAATATAAATCAATATAAGTACATTTGACACATAAAAAATACTTTGAATATTGTTAAAGCACTTTTCATATAATTTATTTCTCAATTAAATATCTGACAACCTAAGAGTCAAAAAAACAAATAGTTTAAAACACATATTTTTATTCAGGATATTTTCGGAAAAAAATAAATATATTTATATATAGATATTGTTTTTTTTAACTGTAGGAAATTTAATAATATAGAATTAAATATTACAGTTTGAATAAAATATACTACATTAAATTTTAAAAAAGTGTTAATTTGACCTTAATGTTTCATGAATATAAAAAAAAAGTTTTAATTATAGTTGCTCTTACGTGTTTTTTTTTTTTAAAGCTTTCAAATTATTTGTGCTTGCAAAGTGTATCAGTATTAGGCATAGCAAAATGATTTAAACATACTTTTACAAACTTTTTGGAAAGTAAACAACTTACTCAAGCGTGATGTAAAAACATTATTCAATCTTGAAAAATAACTAATTGAAGTACATTCAACGATTCCACATTAATAAAAAGTACAACAAGAAAATTTAACCAAAAAATTCTTAAAACTTAAACATATTTATCAGCATTTTAAAAACAATGAGGAAATTAACGCTCTGTTATAAAAATACAAAGTGAATGGTTTTCGTATCCAATCAATAAATAGTTTGATAACAAAATACACATTTCCCCCAAAAAATTAAACAGTGATTTATTTTTTAAAAAAACATTAAAATTTAACTTTTTAATCTCAGGAAATTTCTTTCCGATGCAATGCCGTCTGAAGACGCTGGTTTCTCCGCCACAAATTCCGATCTCCGCCGATGGGAAAAAGTCCGAAGACGTTTGCCGAAGTTTTGATTTCTGTTGAATAAGACAAAAAATATGATTAAATGTTTAAAACTTTAGTGCATTTTTACTCTGTATAAAACCATGAACTTATTTTAAAGGGAGTGTTACATTTTTGAGCTTTACTTACTTATTAATTATCAGTTCCAAACAATATTTTTTGTCCCACGCTTAATATCGAGACCATTTGCGTGTTCATTTTTAATTTGATCTTGCATACGGTATTATATGTTACAATTACTGACTATATGTTAATTGCCATTATGCAGTTATTTGCCATTACAGATATTTTCAGGTTGCGGTAATAAGTTTCTATTGGATGGCTACTGAACGTTTGACGCTACCTATAACTAACTTCCAATAGGAGCGTAAACACAGCCACACACGCCTTAAAATTGCAAACCGTGGTTAAGTGACGAAATATTTATTGGAAATCTGAGAATTGTTTACATTTAAACGATAGATTTATATACAGACAAATAGTCATTCATTCACTCTGGAAAATCGCCAAATAACAAAGTTATACTCAGTAAAAATGTTCATGTTTATTTTTTAAAACTAATATTGGACTCTAAAAACAGAATTTAAAAAACATATTCATACACAATTGCTAGTTTACTATTTCATCCCCAAAAGCTACAGAAAATTAGGTGGACATCGCCTCATAATGCAGGCTTAAACTATTTAGTTATTTTACTCAAAAATATTGTAATTATTGTTATATAAATAAAGAAAAGTAATAAAATTATTACTAAATAAAAATTGTGAATGTCTTGCAATTTCCTGGATATCATATAAACTTAATATTTCAAACTCAATGACGAAATATTTATTGGAAATCTGAGCATTGTTTACATTTAAACGATAGATTTATATACAGACAAATAGTCATTCATTCATTCATTTTATAGGGACCTAATTAATGATGTTTTTTTTTATTTCATAAATACTTTTAACAATGAAAATGTCTAAAAATATCTCATTAAAATTGTCTGCAAAAGATAATTCAAAAGGATTAGACAATAATAACTCTTTGCCTTCTGTAAAATCTCTTTGCATATTTCCCAATTTCAAATTTCATGGTTTAACACCTCCTATATTTCCTATATTTACTTAAGTATGATTTTCAATTAAAATATTGATTTAAGAAAATAATTGATTGCTCATGTAGATTAAACGATAAAAATAGTTTTTAGATTTTTTTTTCAAAGTATTCATTCAAAGAATCAATATCGAACTGATTTAGCATTTATTAGCAATAACTTATGTTTATTTGAAAACATAACAACGATAAATATACAACGCACAATAAATACACATTTTTGTGTTGATTAGCCATTGAAAAGAGCTTCTTTATTTCAATTAAAATTTTGTGACTAACTTAATGCTAACAAAGAATTGAAATTGCAACTAAATAGGGTAGACTAACCAGTGAATGAACGTTTAAGGCGCTGTTTTCGCCAATGAATAAACTCCAAGACATAATGACCAGGACAACCAACCATATGTTAGATAGCTTCCTACTAGATGGGAGGAAGTCAGTGTTGCCAATCCACCTAGTAGAAGGATTTTCAATCCGTATTTTTTAATTATACTTACCAAATGTTCATTCACTGGGGCCTGTTCACTTACTGGTCAGTCTACCCTACCTGTTTGAAATAACTGCCGCTATATGTTCAATGTTATTTATTAATTTTTGCCATAAGAATAATTATTTCAACGACAAAAAATCTAATTATCATAGGTATGTAAGAGTTTAAATTTTCAATCATAACAATAACGAATTAATTAAAAACATTTACTGAATACAACTCAAATATGCAGTAGTGTTGGAGAGAAAAAAGACAACTGTAACAATTTTTAAAAAAAAATGCTTGAATATCATAATTTACATCATAAAAAGAGTACTTCTGAGCGTAATACTGGTACTGCTGCGGATTTTCAAAGATCTTCAAATAATCACTATTATAGAAGTGGTTCATGCCAATGAGAGAGATTTTCAACAAGATCTTATCGTTTAACGTTTTAGTAAAAGCAGGAACATGCGTGGAAAAGTCCCTTGATTGTTAATATTAACATTTAACAAATAAAACAAACACATAAAGTAATTTTTACAATTTCAATAATTTATTTTAACTTTAAATCAAAAATGTTTTTTTAATGTTTTTTTTTCCCAACAACATTTTTAAATAACGCTCAACGCAATAAATATACCGAAAAAACCTTTTAAAATCTTAATTAGTTTTAATACGAATTCGAAATTTTGCGCTTTTTATCAAGTATCACAATATTTTGAAATAATTCTAGTCATTTTTAGGTACGAGGGAAAAGAAATTGTAAATTTTAGTTCTAGTAAATAACTTAAGCAATAATTTTTTACAAAGTCCCCCCCCCCCCCTAATTGGTTTACAACTATACAGTAAATGGTATAAAGGATTATGAAAGGTTACATTGTTTTATCTAAGAGAAACGGTTATTAAATATCATGATAGCATGATAGGGCATCTATACCGAATTTTTTACCAGCACCATTATTAAAAAATTTGACACTAGTTTCATATCAGCTTTTCTTATTAGAATTGATTAACACTTTACCTAATCCCAAAACACAAGTTTTCGACATTTGTACTTTTATTTAGAGCCAAAAAAATCATTTCACTGTGTCTGTACACTATCATTCCATTTAAATACGGTTTTACTAATTAAAAATTCAACTTGTTGTGAAATCTGCAATATTTACTAGGCTTTCGGTCAGTTATCGAACAATGCCAGTGGTATAATAGAAAGAATTTTGTTTTGGTATAAATTGATATATTTTTAGAAAATATTTCGGGGCCTATTTTTTTTTGTTGACAAATCAGAAAAAAATTATTCATAAAAATGTGTTCCTTTTAAATGCTTTTTGAAAAATATCACGAAATGAATTATATTTCAAAAGCTATCTTACAAACAAATATTTTTATATTAACAAATATTTTTGCAAAATTGAATCCATCGAATCATCAATTGCTATTTTTTTATCTTTCAAACAGAATATGCTCTATTAAACAAGTATATTTTTCAATTTTTTTCTGCAGATAAATTTCTAGTGTTTTAAGTTACTAATGGAAACCCCTTTTTTTTAATTTGCTTGAAACTTTTGTTGAGAAAAAAATAACATGAATCCTGTGAACATAATCTTTGCCCATGCTTTATAAGGTTATAGAATCCCTTTTACTATAATTTTACTTTTCTTTAAGTTTTGCAATTTATAATCACAATTTAAATTTCAAGACAATTGCAAAAATTACTGTGAAATCAAATTAAGTTTTCGAAATACAACTGAGAACTAAAATTTGTTATTAAAATATTTTAATGCCTTTCCGCAAAAATGAATTCAAAGTACCATTTATAAACTCAAAAATATTTTTTCAATAATTTGATGATGCCACAGTTGCTTTGACAGAAGTTAGGTAACTGTTCATTCGAATTAAATAAGGGAAATATTATATTTCCTATAAATTCATTTATCAGTAGGCTTTGCGTTGCACCTCTTGCTAATTTAAACTACTGTTATCCCTTTCCGACCGGGCTCGTACGATCGTGCGGGTAGTAAAGAGAATGTTCAAGCTCTTCAAAAATATCGATACTGAAGCAGCCGACTTGTATTATTCGTTATTTGTATAAAAAAATGACTTTGTTTTTAATGAGTTGCTGGCATTGATGCTGTTGGACGCATTTTTTTCGATAAAACTCCAAATTTAGTCTCATAATTTTAAATCAGCTCCATCTGACCGCCGGTCGAAAAGGGTTATTGCTTGTTCCTGCAAGGAGCTATTTCAATGAAAAAAAATAGGAAAACAATTCTTTAACTCAATTATATTAAATTTATATAATTGATAATAATTATTTAAAATGTTATTTCAAATATCCATAAGTTTAACTTACAGTTTTAGTTATTGCTTTTGAAGAAGTAAAATACTGGATAAAATCATTTTTATCTTCACTATGTAATATGTACATTGGTAAAACAAATTATTTATTTCCTAAAATTTTATGTGTCCTTCGACACCCTTTTCAATAAAAATAGTTAAGGTAGGCGAATACCCAAAATTCCACAAAATTCAAAATTTTTTTACGATTACTTTAATCTTTTCCAAATTTGGTATAGTGATTTCAAATAAAAAATATAATGAATAATGCTATTTAGGCATTTTTTTAAAATTTAAATATAATTTATTTATTTTAAACGGTGTTTTTCTACTAAAAAAAGAGGTTTACGCTAACAAGCCTACCACATTGAATTTTCATCCTATAAACATTAATTATGTGTTAAATTCTTCGTTTTGAACTCATGCATGCAATGACCCTCTAGAGTTACATACAAATTACAAGAAAAGAAGTTATTAAGAAAAATATTATAAATTAACCACAAAAAAAGGAATTTTTTCGATTAACTTACACTTGGAATTTTTTTAAAAAAAACTACTATATTTACATGAGATGTTAGAAGTTCATGGCACAGATATATATTGAAGTAGCATCTGTAAAAAATTTCAGGTAAATTAATGTAAAACTTTTTATGCTAGAAGTGTTGGTGCGAACCCCTTTTTTTTAGTAGAAAAACACCGTTTAAAATAAATCAATTATATTTAAATTAAAAAGAATGCCCAAAAAGCATTGTTTATTATATTTAGAATCACTATGCCAAATTTGGAAAAGATTAAGTCAATGGTAAAAATTTTAGAATTTTGGGTATTCGCCTACCTTAAGTTTATCGGCATTCTAACATAAAAAAATATACTTTTAAAATAAATAAGAAACTTATGCAATGAAATGATAATAAAAAATATCGTATAATGTTTTTTATAGAAGTAAGGTTTGAATTAATAGGTCGAAAAAGATTCTCAAGTACAGTTCATTGACATTGAAATAACTGAATATCAAATTTGCCATTTAAGGGGACTAGGGAGGCAAATTAATTTATTTTTTTTAAGTTACAGACCGAAATGGATGACATTTTTTTGTAGCTCAGGGACATAAAATTTAATGAAAATACAAAATAATAAAAAAAATGCAATAGTTTTTTATTAAAAAATATTAATTTTTTTAGCTTTTTTTTTAAATGCTCCTTGCGGTTCAATTTTTTTTCTAAAATGTCTATTTTTTATATAAGATATTTAAATATATGTTAACAAAACTGCGCATGAATTTTTTATCTGTCCTATTGGTTAATTAATTAAAATGAAAAAAAGTTATGTTACTTGGAAATTTTTGATTATTTTCGTGATATGCTAAAAGTAAAACTGAGTAAAATAGTAAAATTTTTTATCAGATTCCAAAATCCATGCACAATTATGTTTAAAAGATTATCAATAACAATTTTTCACAATTTCAAAGCAATACACAAATTTTTGAATCGCAAGGAACAATTCGAATGTACGACAAACCACTAAAATTACTTATGGAGAAAAAGGCAAGTAAAGAAAATAATAACTTCCACTTAACGTACGATTTTCGGATTTCGGTGTTTTCGAAAACTCCAACTGTATTCCGAATTCTTTGCGGATCGTTAAAAGTAAGATATGTTCTTAAAGATAAAAGTTCAAGCTGTAACTTTTTATTAAAATACCAAAATCGATATTTTTGACATTTTTTGCCTCCCCAGTCCCCTTAATACAACAAACATAATATTCAAATCGTGATAAATAAACGTGTTTTTTTCTCTTATCATAGAAAGTGGGGCAGACATGGCATCTTACTCCACGAAACTTAAAAGAAACGAGTTAACCATTCTGCAAAAGGAGAAAAAAACTTCCAAAAGGAACAAATTCTTACTTCCTTTTTTTTCAGGCATGTATAAAGAGTCCCTAAGGGGGTTTACCTTAACCCCCTTACCTCCAACCAAAGTTGGGATATATACGTAAGGTGCGTCACTGATTAAGTAGTACTTTATATTAAAAGTTTTTTTTTGTATAGTCTGTTAAGAGATTTCTAACAGAGAAATTTTGATAGTTGATTAGTTGAATTATGCAGGATTTATTAAGTTTTTTCTTTACCTTACATTATAAAAGATGCAGTTATATATATTATTTAATCTTCTGTTATATATTGTGTTGATTGATATGGAAAAGTGAGTATTGTTTTGGAGTATAAAAAAATATTTTACTAATTTCATTTTACAATTGTACCTAAGAATCTGTTTGCACGAAACACTAACGTAAATAGCATTGATAATGAAAAAATGCATTGGTATTGTTTCAATATTGCAAATATATGCTTAGTTAAGGAGAAACTCAAGATTAAGTTCAGTTTCCATATTATTTTTAGCGTACGTTTTTTTTTTTAAGGAAACCTTACTTTAATATATATAAGCAACAGTAAGATGACTTTTAAATATTATTTCCAGTATTTAAAAAAATTAGGAAAAAAGTTTAAAAAATTTGGATGAATTTTATAATAATTCTTATGTTTTGTCTAAATAAGGAATTTATGATAATTATTGACACAAATGCTTACACTAACTGCATTAAACATTTGAAAATAAACGAACAAAATACGATATTTTGTTGTTCATTTAAATGTCTTAATACAATACATAAAAGTGAATTTTAAAAGAAATTTTTGGTAAGAGTAAAATTGAGTTAGACGGTTGTTCTAAATACTTTTGACGGAAAATAAAGTTTCTTATTTAAATATTCTTATCGAACATTCAGAGCCCGAATACGACCGTATGTAAGATTCTTTGATATTATTTTTAATTAAGATTAGAATGAAAATAAGTTGGTACAGAAATGAAAAATATTTGGAAAGGTAGCAAATTATTCAAAAAGAAATGATTTAGTGAAATCTAACTTGTTCAGTAGACAAAAGAGTAGAAACAGTAAATAACCTTTTCATACTTCAATGGAATGGTAATAGCTATATTATGTTTGTTTATTGTGCCTTTTAGATTAGAAAACGGAAATTTTAAATACATGATTTCGAAAAAGGTTTAGTTTACTATTTTAGTACTTTTGTCAAACAAAGTGCTTTCTTTTTAAATTTTAAAATATTTTTGTCTTCCATATAGTTTTAGATCAGGATTTGAATTTGTTGGGCATAAAATAAAAAGATTTTTTTTTAATTAAAATTTGAAAATGCGTCAAGACAATTTATAAGAGAACAATTTTTGTAAAACTTTTTATTTAGTAGTAGTTTGTTTAGTTTTTATGTGCTTACATTTTTAAATGCAAAAATAATTTGTAAATGTATTTGATATCATGAGCCATCAATATCAAAACTATGTATTTAAAAACTACCTACTTTTTAAAAAATTGCTTCAATCATATTTTGGAGTTTGAAATTTTTTGTTTTATTTGACCGTTTTTACAAACTTAACTTTAAAATCTAATCTGAAAAGAATACTTTTTTTTTTTGAAAAAAATCCCTTAGCCTATAACAACATTAAAGTCTTATAACGTAAATATATAAAAATGAGTTAGATAGATCGATTGAAAACCCTTTTTAAGTAGAGCATTTTTTTTTAAATTAAAATAACGGAATTTTAACTGATAGTTAAATAAAAAAAACAATTATTTTTACATCTAAGCCAACTCTATTAATCCGTTAACGCCGATTAATTAGAAAATTTGCCAAGCGAAAGTGAGCTTTTTGCTTAAGTTTATCCAAGCAAACAAAATATAAGACAAATAAGGACCATATCCTGAAAACATTATGTTGAAAAAGATATGTTACACGAATAAACATATTTAAAACTTGAAGTTAATGCATTTTTGCTGAAATGAAGACGTTTATGGTATTCACAAAGCTTTTGTTAATGGACTGTCACACATTGATTTTTTTTAAAGACATGTTATCTATCACAATGCACTTTTTCAATTTTTTATAAACCAATATTTACTCATTAACAACAATTGGCAAGGAAATGCGCCACACTAAAGTGAGCTTTCTGCTTGAGTTTATCCAAATAAGAAAAATGTAAGGCAAACAAAGACCAGAGTCCTGAAAATTTTTTGTTGTACTCATTAAGCTGTACGAAAAACAAGATTTAAATTTAATATTTTCATTTAGAACTGAAGTTAATGGTTCTTACAATGTTAGTGTTAATGGTTTGAAGTCATAAATAAGTAACATTTTATTTAACCCTCTGAGATCTATACAATTTGGTTGAAGGGTAATCTTGTTTTCTTAGTTTGAGATTAAAGTTTTGGCTAAAATATTACTAGCTTTTTTTTTAATTATTTCTGTAGCAGATAATTATAAATGCTTGCTCGATATTTTCATTTTAAAAAATTAGTTAACCTTTTATGCGCCAACGTTCCACTTGTAGAACATATTATTTCACCTCCTTTATAGCCTGGAATAATTTTAGATGTGAAAAATTAAATTACGCGAAAGACGAATTTTAAAAAATCGTTCTAAATTTTTTTTAGGATTATGGCATTGATGCTGTTTAAGGCAACTTTTCTGAAACTCTCAACATTTTAGTCTCATAACCTTAAATCAGCGCCATCTGAAAATGTCTTAAAGGGTTAAATTGTAAAATAAAAAAAAATTATGTGTGGTCCTGGAAAAACTGATAATCAGATGACGGGTATAAACCACCGTATCCCTCAAAAGATTAAAATGAGTTAAATTTTGGTTCCATGTTTGTCGAATCATGTGGTTTATCGGTATGTCGATCATGGATTAGTCCTCCCCACTCCTCAAGAAAGCCAATATTAGGGGGAAACGCTTTCTTGCGGCGCTCATTTCTACACATTCACCGAGCAAGATTAATTTTTGGAGTTATATGTAATACCACTAAATGACTATGTGGGGGAAGGTGCAGTTTTCGATTTTGATGAATCGAAAGCGATCTATGGCCCACGTGTTTAGGGTGCGTTTTCTTAAGAGTTTTCTTAAACGTCTATTTCGCGTGTGGTTTAATATTTTTTTTGTGGGTTAGGGTGAAGAAGTTATTGGAAAAGGGTTAAAGGTCGATAATGGTGGACCTTTTTTTTAATGTTTTCTACCCCTAGATCGATTTTCAATTATTCCTGATGAGTCATGCAACGATAAAACGTGTTACAGAGAGTATTCTGTTAAGTGAAATAAAAGTGTTTGTGACACGTAATTGTTTAAACAGAAGGCTTTTGGAATTATCTATGTCCTGGACAAGTTGGACAAAGTTCGGTTTGAAAAAAACGGATGGTATTTTTGAAACTGTCATATGCTAACGAGGGATGTTACCTTGGACATTTGACAAAGGCTTATTGAATGTAATGTAAGCTTGTTGGATTGTGAATAAAAAACGCGGTTGTACCCTAACTTGGACAGGTGTCAGTTTTGAAAGTTTAGAAAATAATTGGTGATTTATTCAGAAAGCTTTGGAGAGTAACATCAAGATATATCGAAGTTTACATTGTTTATTTTTATTGTGAATGTAGCAGCGCTTTGCTTTATTTTAGTTTAATTTCTAGTTACAATCATTACTTTTCTTCAAACAAAACGTATGTTGCTTTTTTACAGCAGCGTTCGTTTTAGTATATTTATATTATAAAGTTTATTAAACTTTCAATACAAATTTAGAAAGCTAGAAATAAAAAGCCGAAAAACGTACAAACTACATACCATGCAAATTCACGATTGAATATTTCTTTTTAGTTCACTGTTTTAGTTTTTAAAAAAAAGGGACTTGCTAAAAAGAATATTTTCATTAAAAGAAAATGAATCAATTGCTAAAAAGACTTTTTTAAAACAAAAACACAAACTGAAAGCTTATGTATAAGTTAATAAGTCTACCTTTAAATGTATATGTAACAAATCAGTAACTGCTTTTGAAATCTGACATATCACACTTTGCGCAATAAATTGATGCAACTGATACTTTGGACTTAGGATTTAAAATAACTAAATTATGTAAAACTTAAAGATCTATGAATCGATACAATTTTAACTCAATCGGATCAACTGTTATGATACATTCAGACAACTTGTTATTTTCCACAGATCAAATGCATTTTGAACCAAAGCTTTAAACTATTATCCTGAAAAGTATTTTTTCAGCATAGTGAGGCACTTGAAAGTTAAGACACATTAATTTCGTAACAGTATTACACCATTATTAAAACATAATGACCATAACAAGCCTTTCGAGACTATTTTGTTGCCAAAAAGCAATGAAAATAAATTCAGTCCATCCATTTAGATCTTTAACTCGAACTCAAATCAAATATTTAAACAAACTGTTAGTCATAATTTCTTGAAACAACAAGTACAAGTTCGAGCTCATTTCCATAAAAAGTAACCATCTTCTATAAAAGCAAATGTCAACATTTCCACTGAGTCCATAAACACCAAGAAATACAAAATTCCAAAATGGAGAGCCCTACTCAATCTTTACAAAACCCTAGACAGCACTTCAAAAAACGTCTTTTCTCTTCCAATTAGTCTCTTCAATGTTTTTATCGCCTCTATGTCAACTTAAATAAAGGTATGGAACCCATTTTCTTCAAGTTCCTGCCCATTTCAAGATCCCATGCGCAACATACCCTCCCCCACCCATGAATATATTCTAAGATCGTTTACTTTTACAGCCCCCCTGTAGTCTCGTTTTTATTTAGGCATGTTTCGATGTCACTTCAATATTTTGGTGTAGTAATATGGTAACTCACATTAGATTTCTTGTGTTAATAAAACCGTTTGATAATAATAACTAAAAGTATGGTTTTCATCAAATTTGTTTTCATAAAATGTATTTAAAATGACAAATAGTGCTATAGAGAAAGTAAATTAGCAATGCTGTCATAAAGCGATATGAATAATGGAGCAATGTATTTGGATCCAATGGATAACGTCAACGATTAGATGATGGCATTGGTCTGTCACAAGCTGTCATGCGATGGAGTAATAGAATAATGGAGCAATGTATTTGGATCCAATGGATAACGTCAACGATTAGATGATGGCATTGGTCTGTCACAAACTGTCATGCGATGGAGTAATAGAATAATGGAGCAATGGAGAGTGTATCATTGAATAATGCCAAAGATAAGATGATGGCACTGCTCTGGGTTGATCAGGAAGGAAAAATTTTCTATAAGTTATTTGTATAAAAAAATTGCTGTCATGTTCAGAACGTGTGGCTGCAATATATGCGGCAGTATTCCATTGTGCGAATGCTCTATTGCTTCCCTAAATTCTTATTATTTTTGTTTCTTTGTAATTTGTTCTTTAACTCCACGTCATTAGTTCTCACGTTAGCATTTGTAATTCTTTTTTTATATCAAACCATACTGGAAAAAGTAGACTCACGAAGATAATACATTTTTTCTAGCCCATTCTTAATCATACAAATGTTCTACTAGAACGGTTGTACGTATGATGGATTTTTTTTAAATAAAAATTTTATGAATGGAAATGGAAATCTGTGGCTAATTTTTTTTTTCAAATACCAATTGCGATTCTGTCACACTGCATGTAGCAGATAGCCATTCTATCTATCCGTCCTCCCGGTTAAACATTCCCTACTAGCAGGTGTCTTCTAATTGCAACCTGAGGCGGTCGGACCAACATCATCTAATGGATATCTTCGCTCCATAATATAGTCCATTTAATGCATGCCGAAAAACATCTCCTTCTGAAACTACAGCAAGAATCTGCCATTATTCAGTTCTTCATCCGATTAGGGCATTACTTATTCACCAACTCTTGATACCCCCTTTACTTTTGCCCGGGGTTACATGCCCGATTCCCATTCTAGCACGCTATTGTTTTTCCTTTGGCTTTTCTTCTGCGCATTATGTATTCTCGTTTTAATAAGACCCTGTGCATACAAAAGTGCTTTCAAATTTCTTAATCTGTTACGCGGAGCCGTCATTGGGTCCCTTAGATTTGATTTGGGACAATGGGGTGACAAGGGGGGGGGGTGCAAAAAATGTGTCACAAGTCTTTTAATTTATGACGTTGCGGCGTTGAAAATAATTTGATTTTGCTGCTGCTTTTTGTGCTGGTCGGTTTGGATACCAAGACAGATTGTCAACATTTCATAAGATTCATATTAGACGTAGTGAATGAACATAAGTGAAAAAGTGTATAAATTAATTCCCATAGTAGAATGCTAATTCCATGCAAAATTACCCTTTATGTAGTGAAAGTCATGTGTGTTGAAGAGCAATTATACTAAAACTTGCAGCATAAAAGACGTTATAAAATTCGATAGTAGTTTATCTACATTTACTGAAACTAATTAATATAAACGGTTTTAATTAAACTTACTTTTTTTTTATTATTTTTGTTTTTATAACTTGAATTTCACAAAAATATTTTCGATTTGATGAAATTAGCCAGAGATGTTTTTTTTTCATATTTGGATCCTTAAGCAATTACAAATCGCTTTTACTCTATCATATTTTCTGACTTGTTTTTGATGCTCAATAGACCATGTAGCTCCAGTTAGACGTGAATTCTACAAAAAAAAACACGCATTTTTTAAGACCTTAAAATTAATAAGAAAATTCAAAATATTAAATTCTAGAATTTGTTTATTTTTCAACCATTGATTTGCCTTATATTAGCAAAACAATTTCTTTTTTTTTTACAAAGACACCAAAGGTATTAAGTCAATATGCCATGCAAAATGAAAAAAATAATCACTTATTCAAAAATATTCAAGAATTCTCTTTATTTAAAAAAATTGTATACTTCAAACTGAATGTGAAACCTTTCGATTAGTATAAACATACATTTTAAATTAAATTTAAAACAATACAATATGTATTCACTCTAGCAGTAACTAATAGAAAACAATCGAAAGTTACAAACAAACATCTACGGCTTCAAATCTCTAGAAAGACAATTTTCTTATTTTACTAAATAATGGTGTATATTAGTTTAAATGACAACAAAAATCATACATTCAATGAATGAATTAGGAGAGTACAATTAATTTATTCTCAAAATATATTAAATAATTTTTCTACAGCTAGACGCCATCCGCCATGGCATTTCATCTCTTATTGAAAATCAGTTTCTCTTAATTAAATTGTCGACTTTTTAAACAATGCATTTAATTGGTTAAATAGCTGCATTTGTTATTTTACTTAATTTGATCAGCAATTTTAAATAGCTAAACTCTGTAATCTACACTTACTGATTTCAAGGATTTATATTTAAAAATAAAAGGTAGAAGTTTGAACTTTAAAGATTTAAAGTGTAACGCCTGCAAACGTCATGTATGCTCTCAGTGTGTATGATTAAATTGAATTCATTGGATTTAGTTTGAATTACGCGAGCCATGTTTAAAATGTATTTTAGATTAAATTGAAACGGTTATGACCATCTTTAATAATATTAAATTGAGTTGATGAGAACCTGACCAAAGTCTATAATCAGAATAAATTAAAGTAAAAAGAAATACCCAAAGCGTCTTTATAATTAAACCGATTTTTATAATAACGATATATACATCGCAAAACAATTAACTTTTATAGCTCCCCAATTGATAGCAAAATGAAGAAACTAACTCCTTTCCAAATTTTCACATTTAAGTACACCCCAGCATGCATCAAGTCAATACCTTTTATGGCCTATCAAAAGTTAAATACCTATCTTAAATCACGAGACCCATACAAAAAATACATCACGAAATATCACTTAAGTTTCCCCAGCAACATTATTTTCTTTAGATTTTCTCCCTAAGAAAGCGTCGCAGCACCTTATAGAAATCCGACGCTAATTGAACTTTTACCAGTGTCATTTCTGATTTTTGCCATTAGCGCGCATTTAAATCCGTTTAAAAATCCGGCAAGATTTAAGCGCGCACATATATCAGCCCGCCTCTCGATTGCCGGTAACAGGCATTAACTACCTGGATTCCGTTTAATTACCTCAAGGTGGCTCCGCCCTCCATGTTTTGACGCGAATAAACGCGTCTTGAAGGATCATACCTTGCGAAGAGTTTCTCGGAAAGGAACTAAGGACCAAACTTTTGTTTCTTGAAGCGGCAGCAAGGCGATGTATCTAAAGCAACAAGGTGGCAAATTCTCTCTTGGGTGGCTGACCAAAGCTGAATACACGGATATAAGGTTCATTAAAAGTCTAGTTGCAAATGCAGTTGCTAATGAAGGGTCAAGTTGAAAAATTCACATTCTAAAAAGTATAAGTAAAATGTAAGGTCCGTTCCGTTTATTGTCGGCTTTGGACGATCGTAAATTAAATTGTACGAAGTCTAAAATGAACTTACCGGACCCAATATCTAAGTTATACTTTGGAGAATACAAATTTGCAACTAGATACTTCATATAGAAAGCAACAATCGAAATGGAAGTAAAGATCAAAACGTATTTATTGAATTAGATGATCCCTAAGAGCAGTATCGGTAGTAAATTGCTGAATACCAATGGAACTCCAATCTACAGCAACGAAATTGAGGGTTTTCTCTTTGGTAGGTGACCAAAACTTGGTACACTGAGACATACGTTACGTGATCATTAGATACCTGAAGAGTTAGTTGCAAAACTTTCGTTCTCCTAAGTAATAACTACGATTTAGTTTTTTCTTAGTTTATTGGACACTTTTGATGATCTTAATTTCAGGAGGACGAAGTTGCCAATGAACGGACCGGACCCTACATCATATTTTTACTTTGGATAAGGCGAGTTTTACAATTGCACCCTTCATGTGGAGAGCATTCAATATTATTCGTATTTAAGTGTTACGTTTGCAAACAAATTTATTTTAATATCTAAAGAAAAAATTTAAATCATGAATACATTATGTAAACTATAACAGATGTTTTTCACATCGTATAACCTACAATTCTGAGAACCGTGCAATCCAGCTATATTTACGCATAAATTTAAATAAAAAAAAATTACGCATAAATTTAAATAAATTTTTAAAAATAAATTTGAAAAATTAACTAGCTTTAAGATTTCGAAAATCATTTAACCCATTAAGACCCTTTCAGGTGGCGCTAATTTAAGGTTATGAGACTAAAATGTTAAGAGATTTACCGGAAAAGTTTACTTAAACAGCATCAATGCCCTTGGGTCAGTTGAAATGTACACTATTGAATACAACGGAGCAATTTTTTAATTGAAAAGTTGATTCATTAAAAATTGCGAAATTTTTTTTAAAGTGTCCCTAAAAAGGGACGCCAGGCATTAATGGGTTAAAGAAGTTTTCTATTAATCATTTTGTTTATTTTCTCGTTTTTATGTGAGATATGGATCTTTTAGGCATTTCAATGAAATCAACTATTAAGATTATAATTATAAGCTGAATGTAAAAGAGTTTTTTTATTGTTATTGAACTGTTAGCTAAAACGACTTTAAATCACAAATTTTTTATCTGAATTAACAGCAACTAACTATTTTTAATCCAAATAGTGACAATAATTTGTTGCGCAAGACAGTTTCATTTTCCGCTACTTTTAATCATGTAAAATAAAACACTTGTAAATAATATTGACCAACTATAAAATGCGATCTGCTAAAATGCGAAAACATGTAAGGTAAGAATCATTTTTGCAACAACTTCATACTAAACTTAGAATAAAAAGAGAAAATATGAAATGAAAGAGTTAAAAATTATTATTCTTTAGTACTTCCTAAAATGATTACTTTAAGTGAATAAAAGCTAAGCGAAAAGTAGATAGAGATTTAATTCATAGTAACCTTGAAACTATTCTATCTCTGTTTTCAAAAAAAAAAGAATCAAACTTCCAATATCAATATAAATAAAACATATAGATGAAATAAAATAGTTAAAAACAAGTTAAGGAAACAGGTTAAAGTTTCAAACACATTACTATTATTTAAGCTTTAACACTAATTAATGTCTAGAAAAAAATAAATATCTACTGAACACTTATTGTTCTCTAAATAAACATTAGTAATTTTAATCATTCGTAACAATAATCGCACAAACTAAATAAATTCTGAACTCCAACTTTCGAGCTTCCTAGAAGCTATGGTATATTCAATAAAATCATGTCCATTTTTCAATATATATTTGAATAAAATATTTGAATAGGAACGTAAAATTAAAACAATAAAAAAATTAAGGGTTTCAAACCCTTTGATGTCTTTCAACATTTATCGCCCAATCAATAATGACATCAAATAAAAAGAAGCAATTAATCAAAATGCCACTTAACACCCATAGTTCTCTTAACAACTTTTTTATTATTCTAAACAACAATCGAATGAAGAAAATAACATCTGGAAATTAACTTTTTGATTAACCCGGAAACTCTACGTGATATCTAGTAAGATACTTTCACATTTTCAATATTTCTGCATATTAAAGATTTAAATACTAAATAAAAAAAAACTAGGTTAAAATTTAAGGTTTCAATCCCTTCGAGAAGATTTAACCTTTATCACTAATCAATAATTAGCAATCAATCAAATTTCCACTTAACACTCATAGTTCTCTAAACAGCCATTAGTAATGTTCATCATTTCTAACAACAATCGAATGAAGAAAATAAAATCTGGAAATTAACTTTTAGGTAACCCGGAAGCTAACGGGGTGTCTGTTATGAAAACAGCTGATGGGACCCTCTCTTACCCCGGAAGTGACGATATTCTTCAATCATTTCCTGATTATCCGACGCTCCCATGACGTCACAAAGCAACATTTTTGAACAGATTTATGTCACTAGCTTTTTCGTCTCTTCCGCATTGCTTTACTTCTATAGGTGTGAACTTTTAAAAGGGGTTTAAATGTGTGTTGGGTAACCATTTGAACTTTATGGAGGGGGCTTAAATGTGTGTTGGTAGTCTATTTGGGAAGTTGAATAGTTTGGTTCTTGATCGTTAGTAATGTTATATTTTCATTAATGCTTTTATTTTTATATTGCATGTTTATCAGTTGTTTTTCTGGGTTACGGATAAAGGTGCGTATATTTTAAGTATAGTTTTATATTTTTTAGAAAAAAATCTTAATTCGTCTAAGTTTAGTTAATTATTTGTTTTTTTTTTAATTTGAAAACTAAATTATTTTAAAAGATTAATCAATACCAGCGATTGTACAAACAATGTTAATTCTTTAATAATAATTATTATTTGGATAAAAAAACATTTATTAGTAAATTAATTCCAAAAATATATGTTTTTGTTTTTTTCTGTGAAATCAAGAAGTCTTAAAATCAAGAAATTATGTAAACTGAAAAAGTTATTATATAATAGAGATTGAATTTTAAATTATTATTAGTATAACAGATAACTTATTATTTTGCCAAAACCTTTTTTCAGGAAATTTGCTAATGATAACAATCACATTAAGCTTAAATGTTTATAAAAAAATGAATCTTAATAATATTGAAATAAAATAACTTAAAAGAGCATATTTGGTAAGTTAATTAAGAATTTTAAATTATTAAATAATGAAACGTAATATTGTTTCCCTTTTGAGCGTGATGTTAAATTAAAAGGCCAATGTGTAGCTCTGGTGTGTTGATATTTCAATAAAACCAATAATCGTATAAATATGTTACTCGTTTAATAAAACTGCGTTTACATTTTATACACATATTCACAGAAAAAATGAACCAAGAGCTTTTTATATAATTTAAAACACAAAATTAAATAAAGTTTAATAATGGTTAAAATTTTCTTTTTTTAGTTGCTGAAGTCATTTATCATTTTCAATCATCTGCATTTTTTAGTAAAGCAAATATATGTTTTCATTTGATTCAGAAATTAAAAGATCTAACTGTTTTATTTGATTTTAATAGCGTAGAATTACAATAACAAAAAGTATTTAACTCTTTAAAGGATAATTACAAGAGGCATCGGCAAAGTTAAATGTTAAAAATGGTATTTTTTTGCAAAACAGCACTTGTCGATGAAAACTTAACCAACTTCAACCAAATGTATACTTACTATTAGGATGCAATTTTTTAAATTAAATATAATTTTAATCAGTATTTTTAAATATACTATGCGCCTAATGGCAATTACCGTTAATTTTTTTTTTAATTTTACCCAATTATTTTAATTCTTCGGTTTTGGTTTTATTGTAAAACTCTTATAAAATGATCATTGTCGCAAAAACTGGTATTGGAAATATTTATTACATTTAATGGCAATATTTTTTAGTTGAAATTTATTGTAGGTTTAGTTTGTTTCTTTACAAAGTAAATACTTTGTTATATTTAAACTTACCAGAAATCTTACATAAGAATATCATTAAAACTTACATCTCAAAATTTTTAATGGCTTGATAGAACCATCTTCTATTCTTGGTAGCTGTTTCTGTTAAAATGGCTTAAAAACTTGAATTTAAGGTGGGCAGGTTTGTGTGTGTGTGCGTCATGGTTAGAGTAACTTCCGAGGGACTCGTTAAGCACATTGTGCCATGCGAAATTCTAACCATAATATTTATTGAGGGGATTTTTAAAGTAAATATCTGAGTTAAAATTTGGATTTGTAAAGAAAAAGAAAATTATTTAAAATTTCTTTAGATTCCGATCGTTAGATCCGAATTTTTTGCATAAGCGTTTCTTACAATAACCTTACATTTTAAAATACGAAAGCTTTTATCTGTGGTGTTAACTGATTGCTGAAGTGTCAGACACGCCCATAACAAAACAAAAAAAATTCGATACGGACTCTTCCGCAATCGTTTGATTGTTTGTAAGTCCTTGGACACAACTTGGAACTGTACTTGTGATTATGACTGTGATTATTTAACTGTACTTGTGAACTGCCTTGTGATTATTGAAGAGTTAAATAATCTAGCCCTTAATGTTGCATCTAAAATTTCAAAAAATGAGTACAGCTGACGATGCAGATTCATATACAATAATAAACAATTCAATTTAGTGTTAATATTAAAGATAATGATTTTATCAGTTTTAGTGTAATAGGAAATGGATTTAATGTTAAATATTAATGGTAAAAAAGACATTTATTTTAAATATAATAAAAATATATGAAATAGACTATTGTTATTATAAATATCTGTTCATAAATAAAAACACCAGAATTAATCATAAAAATGTATTTTAAATGACAAAGTGGCTTTATTTAAGTATGTATATTACAACTTCTATATTAATAACACTAGCATATAGCGTTGCAACAAATTAGCATTAATAAACAGCTAACATTTTACTGCCTCGGACGAAATTATAAAGTATTCTGGTAGTCATTCCAAAAATGCTATATTATCTAAGCCCTTCAAGACCAGCTATCAGATGGCGCTGATTTAAGTTTATAAGACAAACTGTAAGAGTTTTATCGAAAAAAATGCCTTAAACAGCATCAATTTCAGCAACTCCTTAAAAACAAAGTCATTTTTATACAAAAAAAAATTAAGGTACAAGTCAGCTGCTTCGGTATAGATATTTTTGAAAAGCTTGAACATTCTCTTTTATACCCGCACGATCGTAATAGCTCGGTCTTAAAGGGATAAATAAACTGCCAATTATGGGCCAATAGTTTCGGTATTAAATTCGCAAAAAAAGTCTTAGTTTTAACTAGCATATTTTTCTCGTCATAAATATTTGAAATATGCACGGTATAGATTTGAAGAAATTCGAAATGGTGTTTTTTGAAATGTGTAACATTTATGTTCGATTTGCAACAAAATAAACTAAAGCTAAATTTTAAATTGCAAAGAAATAATTTTGTTTAAACTATTGTAAAGTCAATAAGTGTAAAAATAAAAATTCTTCGAAGAGTTCTAATTTCAGAGGATCGTAAGAATTCTATTTTAAGATAATATTTTTTATTTAAGAAGAGAAATAATACGAACGCGAATAGACAACGAGTAAAAATAATATGAACGAAATTATTAAGTTTAGAATTTTATTCCTGAACGTAAAAGTTCTTTTATAAAATAAAAGTAAATTGCTTCTATTAAATAGCAACATCTTCCAAATACTTAAGACTCTAAATTAAATATTCAAAAACTTTTCAAAAGCTTTTAAAAAATAATAACTGACAGACTCATGTAATCAAGTTTTTTAAGAGAAATTTTCATAAAAGATTCATCATGACAGTAGAATTAAATTAGCAGGCATATTCTTGTTCTCGGCACAATTACAAAATAGCCCCCTTCGCGGAATAGTGACGTTTGTCCCATTGGTTTAAAATGGGACAAGTGTCACTCTTCCGCGTATGGCTACGAATAATTACACCCGTTCTACTTTAAAGAGCATTACTTCATGCAAAAGAAACTATAGTGTTTCTAACCCCTGTTTTACGGACATGGTCCCTATTCTCTAATCCCAGCTCGCATCCTCGACAATTTGAAAGAGTCACAGAATTCTCATCATTAGCAGTAACGGATTTCGGTGGTTGGGTGGCAGGCTTTAAAAAAAACTTGCCTTCCGAGAGAATTAATCTGCTACACAAGAGAGAGAATAGGGTCTTTTTCAGGCCCGAATCTTTTGGGGCCTGACAGCGCATAGCGAAGGCTCTGCCCCAATATCGACCGGGCCCAAATTTTTATTTTTCCGTGCCACTTCTTGTTGCTAGGGCTGACCCCCTTCCCCACTGCCCCCCTGCGAGCGATAAAAAGTTGCCCCTCGCGGAGTGGATCGTGGTAAATAGGGATCCGCCAATCGGCGAGCCGGGATGCGGGGATGGCCACGCCTCCCCGAGCATCCTCATCTTGCGCTTCTTTTGCAAAAACTCTCTCCCCCTCACCGCTCTTCCCCTTTGTCGCTTTTGGTAATATAGAAAAGGGGTTATTGTAACAGTGGTGCGAGTCCGCTCTTGTTTATTTGGGGATGTAGGGCCTTCAAAGTGGGGGGTATTGTGGTGTGAGGAATTTGTGTAGGGCCCTCCAATGGCATTCAATGAGTTCTGAAGTGTAGTACCGTAAAAGGTCTTTTCATTGGCGCTTTTATTGTTTGAACCTTCCTTTATAACTAGTCAAAAAAAATTAATTGTTTTTTTTACTAATTTTTGCTAAACTATTTTTTATATTTTATTAAAAAATTATATATTTAATATATTTTATAATTTGGCTAGAATTATAAACTTCCCGGAGATTTACACTGGGTCTTTATCTAGGGCTTGAACAAAGTTTACGCATTACAATTTTGAGCCCCGGGAAAGTGATTATAATATTAGTTTTTCTCCATGTATGCCCTCGGGCATCTTTTAATCTTTTGCATAAACATACGCATATTTTTCTTAAGCGCCACTTAGCATCGAGCAATTTATTGTATATAACTATTTAAAATGGTTTAACTATACAAAGAGGCGTGAAATATTTGTGTACAAAAATGTGAATGGCTTAACTATTAGTTAAATTATTTTTTTTATTTTGCAAATCGTCAAAAAAGAAATTAAGCATGTATTATGCGTATTTTATATATTTAATATTTTTTAATATCAAATAAAAATACCCGAAACAGTGTTTGGTAAATTGTAACCACCTTAAGGTAACTGAGAAGTACATGAAAAGGTAAGCGAAGAAAATCGTTTTGAATTGAAAAATTTCGTAATGAAACTGACCGGCTTTCTTATCCAAAAACTGTCTTGGTCATAGTCAAGAAAACGTTCACGGGCAGTTCGTCATTTTCGACCATCCAAATCACAATTTGATAACTTTTCTCGTTGATCAAATACGGCATTGTGCGGGCAAGTTGCATCAAATTCATGGTGAATTGGTTAAAAGTTGGACTTAAACCAGTACAAACACAAGAATTCCCGATAATTCCCGGGGGACAAATGTACTGGAAGTAAAAGTACGTGTAGGAGGCGCATGGCATATAAATTTGCATATTCTTTTGCTGCCTCCCTTTCATAAAACAGGCATCGGCTAAAAGCGAGTGAGTTATTGTTTTGGGCAAAAGTTTGCTCACTGCTCTCCACCTCTTTTGGAAACACCCTCTTTTTCTCTATCAACATTTTTGTTCGCCCCCCCCCCCCAACCCCCGCCTAATAATCGCGTATTTCTGCCTAATATGTAATTAAGCATATTTACTCGGCGAATCGAAGCAGCCTAATTTGAATCGGAATAATGTTGGGACGGGTATACAATGTTTGTTTTGCCATCAAGTGTTTGCTCTTTTTAAATAATGGGTCTAAAAATCAAAAAATTTCAAAGTCTATAACACACACTAGGGGTGGATTTTAAATTTATAGCCAATTCAAATTTTTTTTTATTATGATTATTTTGAAATTCTTTGTGGGCATGGAAATTTTAGGACGTGGGTGGAATTTATAAGGCTCATTATACTATTTACGGTTTTGTAAACGTAAGCAATGTAAATGAAAAATGAAACATTCGAGTTAATTCATATTCTTGTATCCTTTTTGAAAAAAAAATAGCAGCGTCAATGTCCAAAACTCCCCTTTACCATATTCAAGCACGGATAGTTAAAAGGTCGTTAAATGTAGTAAGTACTGTTTATTACCTCCATTCCTGAAGCTATTTTTGCTTAGATAAATTATTATTTTATTTTGGAAGTAGAATAATATATTTTCAATAGTTTAGTAAGATTGTGATTTTGAAAACTAAAAATATATCAACTATTTACTTATATCAAATTTTTTAATAACTATTTTAAACCACTTGATATTTTTTAATTTAAAAAAAAACATTTTCATACTAGTCAATAAATTAAAATCATAATGTGGCTTAAAAAATATCTAATTGCAATAAAAGGGACTTTTATATTGAAGTTTAATTTTTTTTTTTAAATATCCCTCTGAGACCTGATATCCACTAAAACGCACGTTTTGTTTATGCTCTTGTAACTTAACAGTTCATTTTAAGCATTAAGAACTGAAATGGTTTATATCCCTTTCCGACCGGGCTCGCACAATCGTGCGGGTAGTAAAGAAAATGTTCAAGTTCTTGAAAAATATCGATACCGAAGCAGCTGACTCGTACCATTCGTTATATGTATAAAAAATGACTTTGTTTTTAAGGAGCTGCTGGCATTGATGCCTTTTAAAGCATTGTTTTCGATAAAACTTGAAATTTAGTCTCATAACTTTAAATGCGCGCCACCTGACCGCCGGTCGAAAAGGGATATTGGATGATCTGAAGATGACTTTTCTGCCTTGGAAAACAGGTATTAGAAGTTTATTTGCATAAAAAATTACCTAAAAATTCATGATTTAAGTTTTGGAAGGGAATAAAAAAGGTTTTTTTCAGCTAAAAACTTCAACTCAAAACGTAATTTATCAGAACTTAATATAAACATTTGTAGTTAAAATGTTTGAACGGAATTATTTATAAAATACTGAGAAAGCTTGTTCGTGAGATTATATTACACACAAAAAAAAATATTCTTTTTGTTCTTAAAACCTCAAGTTTTACTGAATTGGCCTACCCCTCAAGTGTTCCCCAGTGGCCGATCTACTGTGTTGACCGATATAATTGTTAATTTTAATGGATATATTTTTAATATGTTTAGAAATATAATATCACGTGTAGGATTTTTGGTGGTTCTCAGGGCGTTAATAACCAACTAAATTATCCGGGTAGTTATGATATATCAACATAAAGTATTATAAAAAATTTAATTACAATACTTTTGAGTTGCATTTTATTGTAGGAATAGTTGGTTTCTCTAAAAAGTATATATATTTTTTATACCTAAACTTACCAGAAATTTTGTATAAAAAATATCATTAAAAACTGACATCTCAAATCGTTTTTATTTTCGACTGGTGGAACGATATTGTCTTGGTAGCTGTTTTTGTTAAAATGGCTTAAAATATTAAGTTTCAGTCGGGGACGCTTTACGTCATGGTTAGTACTTTACAACTGGAGCTACACAATTGTTAAGGGTATAAAAAAATGTCCATTTTTTTTTTTTTAATTATGCTGGTGCAAGTAACTTGTATCAGTCGTTTATTTAAATCGCAAATGTCGTAGTTCTTAAGGAATTACTGGCATTGACGCTGGTAACAGCAACTTTTGCAATAAAACTCTTAAAATTTACTCTCACAACCTTAAATCAGCGCCATCTGAAAGGGTATCAAAGTGCTAGGGTTGTTCCGAGTGCAGTTTCTGTGACAAAACATCGTACTAACTAAATCAACATAGTAATTTTAAACCAATGTGGTTTTTTGGTTGATTCGTCAATAGTGGAAAAAGTACGTTGTACGAAAAAAATAGCATTTTCATTGTCAAAACTCGCAGTTACCGTTTTCAAGCATGGATAGTTTCAAGAGCATGGTAGTGCTGGCCATTACCTCAATTCTTCAAGCTTATTTTGCTTCAAGATTTTTTTTATTTTACTTTGGAAGTAGAATTATACATTTTCAATAGTTTAGTAAGATAATGTGTTTGAAAATGAACAATATGACAACCATTTACTTACCTCATATTTTTAAAATAATTTTTTAAACAATTTGATATTTTTAAATAAAAAAAAAACATTTTCATTTCATTTATGCATCCATCCTCTTCTGTTGGTAGTTTATAAATTAAAATAGTGCCAAAAATATAGCGTATATAATACGGCTTAAATGGTTTTGAATTGTAATAACATGTGACTTTTATACTCAAGTTGAATAAAAAAAAATAATCTACGGTGACCTGGCGCCCACTAAAACGGATGTTTTGTTTTATGTTCTTGTAATTTTTACACTTTATTTTAAGCATTAAGTACTGAAATGATTTGATATAGGATGATCTGAAAATGACTTTTCTGCCTTGGAAAACGGGTATTAGACGTTTATTTGCATAAAAAATGACGTAGAAATTCGTGATTTCAGTTATTGAGATAATAAAATGATTTTGAAGCTAAAAACTTCAACTTAAAACGCTATTCAATAGGAACTATTAAAAACATTTTGTATTTCAAAAAATGTTCGAATGGATTAGTAATTATAAAACACTGAGAAACATGTTCGTGAGATTATATTACACACCAAAAAAAATTACATTTTGTTCTGTTTTTTGTTTTTGTTTTTGTTTTTGTTGGTGTATATATATATATATATTATATATATATATATATATATATATATATATATATATATATATATATATATAGATATAGATATAGATATAGATATATATATAGATATAGATATATATATAGATATATATATATATATATATATATATATATATATATATATATATATATATATATATATATATATATATATATATATATATATATATAATATATATATATATATATATATATATATATATATATATATATATATAATAATTATATATATATATATAATTAGAAATATAATAATATATATGCAGGATTTTTCGGGGGTTCTCAGGAGGTTGATAACCAACTAAATTATCAGGGTAATTATCATATATCAACACAAAGTATTATAATAAATTTAATTACAATATTTTTAGTTGAATTTTATTGTAGGTTTAGTTTTTTTTTTCTTTAGAAGTAAATATTTTTTTATTCCTAAACCTACCAGAAATCTTGGGTAATAATATCATTAAAAACTTACATCTCAAGTTTTCTTGTCAAATGGGTGAAACATTCCGTTGCAGAATTCTTGGTAGCTGTTTGTGTTAAAATGGCTTTAAGTTTCAGTAGGGACGCTTTACGTCATGGTAAGCGCTTTACGACCAGAGCTATACAATCGTTATGGGTGTAAAAGAAAATGTCCAAGATCCTCAAAATTTTTTTATGCTGGTGCAAGTAACTTGCTTCGGTCGTTTATTTGAATTGCTAATGACGTAGTTCTTAAAGAATTACTAGCATTGAAGCTGTTTCCAGCAACTTTTTCGATAAAACTCTTGTCTCACAACCTTATTCAGCGTCATCTGAAAGGGTTTCAAAGTGTTAGGGTTGTTCCTAGAGCAGTTACTGTGGCAAAACATAGTACTAACAAAATCAACACACTAAATTTGAACCAATGGGAATTTCTGGCTGATTCGTCGATAGAGGAAAAAGTACGTTGTATGAAAAATTATAAAATTTTCACTGTCTAAACTCACATTTACCATTTTCAAGAATGAATATTTTTATGATGTCTTTTAAAGAAATTTTTTCAACCCTTTGATAATTTTTATTGAAAAAACACAATTTCATTTTATTTATACATCCGTATTCTTTAGTTGGTTGTCAATAAATAAAAATGGTGCAAAAGTATGGAGCACATAATATGACTTAACACATTAAGACCCTTTCAGATGGCGCTGATTTAAGTTTATGAGACTAAAATGTTCGAGTTTGTACTGGAAAAGTTGCCTTAAACAGCATCAATGCCATACTTCTAAAAAATGTACAACGATTTTTTTTTTTTTTTAAATTCCCTTTTCGCGTAATTTGATTTTTCACATCTAAAATTATTCCGGGCTATAAAGGTGGTTAAATAGGGTAGACTAATCAGTGAATGAACGTTTAAGGCGCTGCGTTCGCCAGTGAATGAACACCAGGATATAATGACCAGGACAACCAGCTATTGCCAGATAGCTTCCTACATGGAAGGAAGTCAGTGTTGCCAATCTATCTAGTGGAATGATTTTCAATCCTTATTTTTTTTTAATTATATTTACCAAATGTTCATTCACTTTGGGCCTGTTCACTCACTGGTCAGTCTGCTCTAATATGTTCCACAAGTGGAAGATGGCGTATTAAAGGTTAAATGGGTAATTGTAATAACAGTGGACTTTTATACTCAAGTTAAATATAAAAAAATCTACGGTGACCTGTCACCGTCTAAAATGGATGTATTGTTTTATGCTCTTGAAAATTTACAATTCATTTTAAGCATTAAGAACTAAAATTATTCGATAGGGATTTTCTGAAAAATACTTTTCCGCCTTGAAAACATGTATTAATCTTTTATTTATGTAACAAATGACAAGAACGCAGGATTTCAGAACTTGACACTAATACAATGATTTTGACTCGTTAAAAACATCAACTAAAATCATCATACATTTATACAAAAAAAAATTCAAACCTAAAATATTATTCAGCAGAAAGTATTAAAAACATTTTTCATTTAAAAAGATGTTCTAATGGATTATTAATTACAAAACACTGAGAAAGCTTGCTTCTGAGATTATAACACACACAAAAAACTAAACTTTTTGTTCTTAAAATCTCAAAGTAGACCCAGTGCTCAAAAGCTCCTTTAAAGGATCCCAGGGGACGACTTACTGCATTGGTCGAAATATGTTAATTTTTCATACATTCTTTGAAATCTTACGTTTTAATAGATACTAGTTTAAATTTGTTTAGAAAAGAAATATATGTTTATGATTGTATGATGGTCTCAGGAGTTTAATAATCAACTAAATTATTTGAGTGGTTATGATATATTAACATATAGTATTTTTTTAATAAATTTAATGGCAATATTTTGTAGTTTTAATGTATTAGGGTTAGTTTTTTTTTCTTTTAAAAGTAAATATTTTGTTGTATCTAAACTTACCAGAAATCTTATATAAGAATATCCTTAAAAATTTAATTCTCAAGTCACTCTTATCGAATTGTTTGTAATCCTGTTGTTGAATTCTGGGTAGCTGTTTTTCTTAAAGTGGCTTAACACCGGAGCTATACTATTGTGTAGGTATGAATAAAAGTGATGTTCCAAGATTTTCGAAAATATTAAAACCAACGCGTGTGACTTGTATCAGTCGTCTACTTGTAAAAAAAAATGGTGCCGGTTGTCATGATTTCATGTCTTGACACGAATAAAATGATTTTGAAGCTAAAATCATCAACTAATATCATCATACATTTATGGAAAAAACTTCAAACTGAAAACGTTATTCAGCCGAAACTATTAAAAACATTTTACATTAAAAAAAAGTTCTAATGCATTATTAATTACAAAACACTGAGAAAGCTTGTTTGTCAGATCATAACACACACGCAAAATTATAATTTGTTGTTGAAATGTATTGTAGGTTTAGTTTGTTTCTTTGCAAAGTAAATATTTTGTTATCTCTAAACCTACCATAAATCTTATATAAGAATATCATTAAAAACTTACATCTCAAGCTTCTTAGAAGGTGCTTAATCCTATTGTTCCTAATCTTGTTAGCTGTTTTTGTTAAAATGGCTTAAAAGTACGAAGTGTAAGTGGGGCTGGTTTACTCATTGTTAGGGTAGTTCCGAGCCACTTTTAAGAGTTCTTTTTTTTTTAGAAAAATGCCGTGCTAACACAAACAACACACTTGTTGTAAACCAATGTGATTTTCTGATGGAATCATTAAGCACATTGTTTTCATGAGAAATTCCAACAATAATTTTTATTTAGAGTATTTTTAAGGGGGTTCAATACCCAAAAATTGGTGAAAAAAAATCAAAACAGAAATTATTGGCTTAAAATAATATTACAACCTTTATTAATAATGTCACAAAGTACCAAGACGATTGGAAAAATATTTTTGACATTAAAAGCCATTTTAATGTCATGGTTTCGTAAGGAAATGGGTTAACAATAAATATTTTAAACGCGTTTTTCTCAGAACTTGATTTTTTGAACTTCGATGTACCTTTTCTCAAAAACTATGCTATGTTTTCTCGCAAACTTTTTTATATGATGTAATACATAGTATAGATTAATCTCAGGTTATAAATTTTAATAAAACTGAAGTGAAAAAAAATTTATGGGGCAAAAAAGTGAAAAATTTCATGATTTTTTGGGTACTTTAAAACTTATTTTATCTAAAAAAATCTAACAGTTATTTAGAAAAAACTTTTAACCTCAGATTAATATATAAGGTTGGTATAACACACACAGAAAATTTTAAGATGATCTGATCAGTCGTTATTGTGAAAAGGTACATTGCAATTGGCCAATTTAACATTACCGATATGCAACATACTGAACCCCCTTAAAGTGAATGTCTGCATTAAAATTGTTTATTTTTAGTTTAGTATGTGTGTGTGTGGCTAAGTAGTTCGGTATAAAAATACTCAAGTCATATTCTGATTTTTTTTTTCCGATGTGATCTCGCAAGGTTGTTCCAAAGTTACAATTCAACCATAAAAAATTTAATTCGCATTTGTATAATTCACTAATTTTGCGCAATTGGCCCTTTCTGCAGGATAATTATTCTTTTTAAAAGTTAACTACAACAGTTTTTGGAAGCAAAATATATCGCTTACGAACAAATGCGATGTGCCAATGAAGATTCCATGTGATATTTCAACTCCAAAACCGTTTTCAGACGTATGCTCAATCTTCGCTCAGCAAGGGATAACTTGATTTAAACGTTAAAGTACCAATAAACTTCAATATATCTATTCAATATATAATTTTGATCTCAAAAAGAAATTTCCTTTCCTTGAAAAGTATTCTAGTGAAGTTCCAGCCATTCACTTAAGTTACACTTTCTGCTAGAAATTCTGTAAAGCATGCAGAAAAAAATTTCGATACTGTTGAAAAAACATTTTCAAACGACCTCCATAAAAGTGAAAACTCTCAAATGGAACCGATGTTAAAAGATCAGGTTTAACCCTCTAGTGCATATTGTTGCCATATGGCAACAAGTAACATAATCCACTTTATCTCTTCTAAAATATCGATACCAAAGCAGCTGACTTGTACCGTTCGTTATTTGTATAAAAAATGACTTTGTTTTAGAGGAGTTGCTGGCATTGATACTGTTTAACGCATTTTTTTTTATAAAACTCGAAATTTAGCCTCATAATTTTAAATCAGTGCCATCTGATCGCCGGTCTAAAGGGTTAAACACCAATGTACATGTTAGTGTTTGACGGTGAAACCACATTTGAACAATATTGGCAATTGATGGCAATTTATTGGCAATATTGGCAATTTATATATTTGAACAATATTGGGTTGGCTGGGAATACTTTTTCTTTTCTTTTTTTGCAGACAAGGACAATGATGTTAACACATTCTCAGTTGAAAAATGATTTCCTTGACTAGTAGTTTTCCACAGAAAAAAACGACCAGTTCAAATGGATTCAGTAACTATTCCGATCAATAACATAAGAAATTGCAGAAGGTTATTTAAAAAATTTTGGATTGGTTGACATATATTTTCAGGCTTGTGTGCTTGGTCGCAAGGACCCGCTTATAAACCATCGTCAAGTAGGACAACACAAGACACACACAAACACATATGACAGATGTTGCCACCTGTCGCCACCTCCACAATTTAGACATGTCCCTGAAGGGGAGGGAAATTTTCTCCAAGAACCTGCACCCATGGTGAACTGCGCAATGACCGACCACAGGATTTTCGGACCCAACAGATTTTACCAGCACGTACTCCGCATATACTCGGTAAGTCTTCAGTGGCACCGGATCTCGAACTCTCAACCTTCCGATCTGGAGTCCGAGATCGTGACCACTAGGCTCCTTACAGCCGTTATTTAAAAATAACAGTCTTGCCTCTGTTCCTGATACGTCACCACAACCTATTTATTTTTCAAAGTGCGGAATAGATCAATCAACCAAATAAAACAAGCCATTTTGAGTTTGTCATTGTGGGCGTGGTCAGGCATTTAAAAGGTTAAAAAGTATTGTATTAATTTAAGTTCGTTCTTCTAAACACAAAGTAACCAATATTTCATTTATAACATGAAAACTTGTAACAGCATTGCACAAAATTCTTATTAAATGTAATAATAATAATTTTTTATTACATTCTTATCATTAAGGAACGAAAGTGTTGTTTAAAATTTCGACGTGGTTGAAAGTATAAGTTTCAATGAAAAGTACTTTTATATTTTGGAAAAAGAAAAAAAAATCTGCCTCATAAATAACAAATCTGTAGACTATCATGGTGGTTATAACAATTCAATGGAAAAAATTATAATATATTTTTTCAACAAACTATTAAATTGAATATTTTAAGTTTGTAATAGTTCTCGAGTAGCTACGTTATTATAAATAAGCATATAAAGATTTTTCTTGAACAGGTAAAGTTTTGGGCCACACTGTTTAATACTCACCAGAAATTTCGCATAAATATATCGCTGAAAATCTAAGTATCGATATATCCGGTATAATCTAAATATCGATATATCTCAGTCCTGCGGAACTATTTTAAGCGACAGCTGTTTTAACCCATTAATGCCTGGCGTCCCTTTTTAGGGACACTTTTAAAGAAATTTCGCAATTTTTAATGAATCAACTTTTCAATTAAAAAATTGCTCCGTTGTATTCAATAGTGTACATTTCAACTGACCCAAGGGCATTGATGCTGTTTAAGGCAATTTTTCCGGTAAAACTCAACATTTTAGTCTCATAACCTTAAATTAGCGCCACCTGAAAGGGTCTTAATGGGTTAAGGTAGCTGGAAATTTATCTGACATTGAAGAATTCCTTTCATAATATCTAGAGTAAGATTAAAGTAAAAGAAAAATCTGTAACTACGCTTAAAACGTAGAAATCTGTGAATTGCTCTACATTTTCTACGGTTTTCTTTATCGAGTGGTTAAGGCAAAGAAACGCAAACAATGCTTAAAATATGCGCATTACTAAAATAACTAACACTATGAAAATTATGCTGTCTTAATGTTGTCTGCTGATCCAGTGGCGCAATGGTTAAGGTGTTAGCCATTGGAGCTTCTGGGTCCGCGTTCAAATCCCGTTAAGGCATGGATGTTTGTGTTTGTCGAGTATATGCGGAGTCCATGCTCGTTAATTCTGTTGGGTCCGAAAGTTCTGTGAGTGGTCGTTGAGCAGTTTTCCACGGGTGCGGGCATGTGTTGTTTGTGTATATGTATGTGTTGTGTCTGTCTTACTTGACGAAGGTTTATAAGCGGGTCTCTGACCAAGCAAACAAGCCTGAAAATATATGTTAACCAACCAACCAACCAATGTTGTCGTGATAAATCAAATAAATTTAATTCAGTATGTTTGAAATTTCAATATCAATCAAAGCATTGCTTTAAAATTAGATAACATTTTATGTTACAATATGCGAAAATGGAACTGACAACAAAACAAAGAGGAAATACCATCCAATTTTCAAATTAGTCATTATAATTATACAAATATTTTTATGCTTAATAATTTTATAAATGCATACAAAATTTAGTATATTTTAAATGGCTACTACGTAGATGATATTTTAAACTCTTAAAGTTTATATTGTTCTGTTGTTTAACTATTTTCATACCTGATTAAAAATGTTTAAATTTTAACAAAAGAAATTGGCATAAATTGATATTTCCAATTTCATAATGCATCAAAAGTAGGTAGGACTAACAATCCCTCCATAAGTTTTTAATTTAAAGGCTAAACAATACTCTGCTTAACTACTTTTTTTAAAAAAAAACATTATGGAGAAATAGCCGAATTGTAATCATATCGTGCAACTTTCTTTTGTAACGTTTACAATTAAGATAATAGAAATAAAGTTAACTTATGATTTTCTTTTCATTGTTTTTAAGTTTTTAAACAATGCAGCAAATAATTTTGAAAATGTTTGACACATAATAATAATAATAGCTGCTGATATTTTATATACATAAACTACAAAGTTTAAAGCACAAACTTTTGCAAGAAATTTGTTCTAGAAAATCATGTTTTTATAACTACACATTTTTTTAGGTTTATTTTTGAAAAATCGTTTTTTTTTAAGTAACATTTAAAACCATCTAAAATTTGTCATGCAGTTATGCAAATTTGCAATATATGAAAGGTATATAGAATCTTTAAATATGTGAAACAAGTATTGGTTGCAGTTGGTTGAAATTTTAAATATACTTTGAGCCTATATATTTTAGTTTACTTTGGCCAAAAGGTTTGGATTTCAAAAATTCCGGTTCGTTATCTGATATAATTTTTCAAATACTTACCTGAAATGTAGTGTAAAACTACAATATATAACACATTTCACAGCTGCTGGGATTGTTTGACTTGAATTGTTATATCTTGGTATTAGGAAAACCGTAATTGAAGATTGCTCAGACTCGTAAGTATTTATTGCTTACGAGTAATAGTTAGTCCCATAGGGCGAATCCATTAATTTTAAAATTCCCGTCATTCCGAAACTATTGTCTGACATTTCAGCCTGTTTTTACTAGGTACGAAATTCCCTCGTACATCGAAATAAAAAACGAATTCAAAGGAAATATATAGCCTACTTATCTAATACTTATTTTTTGATGTTTCAAACAGCAATTATATGTTATAAAAAACTATAAATTTTGCACTTCTGGCGTTAGAAAACAAAATAATCTAATCAAAGTTCAAGCATCGATCAACACCAAAAGCAACTTTTTTTTTGAAAAATTAAAAAATTCAGGTTTTTAAGAAACATAATTAAAGTAACACGAAAAATATCTGCCGACCTGTGAAACGGTCTCCCAAAATGTCCGACGAATAATACCCCGTGTAAGGGAGTGCACGTAAAATATCCTTCAAAGTCCTAACGCTGAGTACGATGTCGCCCTTAACGGTTGCGTTGGGTGCCTATTCAGGCGTTGGCTCGTCACCTGACTGTGGTTCTAAAATACGACGTCCGTCGAAAATAGCCCTCGTGTAGCTCTAGTGCGACAATAATTCAAACCTAAACTAACCTAAGGTAATACGAAATTTAGGGTAAACAATGCAATTTTTCTTTGTTTTTTTCCATGTTTCTGCAGTGTATCAAAAATCTATCATCTTTACGGTTTACTTGTTTAACAATAAAATGTTTTGACTCAATCAGAAAAAACGGTGATATTTTATGGAAAATGAATATTTTTGATATTTTTTACTTCGTAAAATTTTGTTGCGAAACCACCACCTAAACTATTAAGTCAGCAAAAAAAAATTACAGAATGTTTAAAACTTTTGCATAGGGTAAGGTGGGGTAAGTGCCATTGGGGGCAAGTGGCACCCCCCTGGCATTTCCGAATTATGGACGTAAAAAAAAAAAAATCAATTGCAATTTTTTTACGTATTTACCAATAGATGCAGCAAACATTATTATGGCATTCACACTTAAGTACAAGTACAAACCTTTTTTTTTAATTTTTAAAAAAAAAATTAAAATTGCATCTTTCAGCCATCATACTACCATCATTTTATTTTTAGCGGTATTTCCACGCGGTTCAAAATAAAAAATTATATATTTTATATTTGTATAAGTATAGTTCTTTTTGTAGTTTCATGTAGTGTGTGTTACTTGTGATGTTGAAAAAGTTAAAGGAAATGCCCCGCGTTTGGGGTAAGTGGGCACACCAAGCCGGGGGGTAAGTGGGCACCCCCATGGCCCACCCCCTGGGCCATTTACTTAAAAAAAAAATCTAACTTAATTAAAGGTTATATTTATAGATATTTACATAGGTAGTCCTATATACACACAGTCCTATTCATTGAATCAGTAGCCCTAAATTTTTTTTTTTACAACATGCAAAAAAACAACACATTAAAAAAACTGACAAATTTTAAAATGTAAGTTTTTTTTTAGAAAAAGTTGCTATGGGGGGAACAATTAAAAGAAACATAATCACTTTTTTTTTCAACCACAATTAAATCATCATAATTACTTTTTTCTTCCCCTTCCTAATCTCTACCATATATGTAAAAATATATTAGGGGGTTATCATATTACCCCACCCCACTTGGGGCCCAAGGGGGGCCAACCCAAAATGAAAAAAAAATTTTTTATTTTTTATTTTTTTTTTATTTGTTTTTTGTAATAGTTTGTTGGGTTACAGTAATAACATTTTAATAACATATGAGAGGAAATCAACCAGTTAAATCCACAAATGAGTTTTATAATTAAGTAAAATGGAGTTGTGATGACAAAGTATGCAAAAGGCCAAACTGGTGGCTAAATACATATATTAATTAAATTCAATTATTCTCAATTACTATTTTGGTACGTTCTAGAAGTTTCAAGTAATTAGTGAACCCTTTATAAAAATATTTTGTTACAAAGACACAAATATAGCTTTAAAAAAAAAGATCATTTGAATATATATTTTGAATACGAAGGTAATGCCAGTTGCATTTATTTTAATTAAAATCTTAAGGGCATTACAAACATAAAACCATTTACCATTGTTGAAGGTTTTCCAACATAAACATCTTTACAAATAAGGTTCAGACTTATAAAATAATTCCCCTGAGTTAAAATTTCATTAATAAATTATTACATGCGACCCCACCCTTTTTAATTATACGATACCTAATGTTTAAACTTAATCACTTTTTCTGAAGAATCTATCGTTTCAGGCTAAAACATAAATACTTCTTAAGCCTTACATTACCTGCCTCGAAGAAGCCGCAGCTATTCTTAAGAAAGGTAATTTACTATGAAAAACGCTAAGCTAAGTAATAGAGGCAGCACAAAACAATACTAAGTTTGTGTCTTGAATTATTTAGATTTACCCGAGAATCTTACGTTCTAGTTTCAGTGGTATGAATATTTAAGAACTTTTCTTGATAACGAGGCCGTAACAAAGCCTACATGGAAAGAAAAATTAATATTTTCTCGTAAAATTAACTAGAACAAGACTTTTCAGAGCAAAACTACATTTTCTACTTCCATAATATTAAAATTTAAAGATAGTATTAGTCTGGGAAAGTATAAGCTTTTCTTTTAAAAAGAATAACAACTGCATTACTCGCTTTATGAAATGTTGTTACCGTGCTTTGGTTTATTCAGTACATCTACTTTAAATTGTGTCTATTTCGACTTTAAATTATGCTACATAAAAAAAATGCAATGTTCATATTTATATGAAACCTTTAAGAATTTAAATATACATTTACAAGTGAAAATGAATAATGCGATAGTCTAGAGCAACCATGGACATTTCGTCAATGTATATTTAGATCAATATTTGAAATTTTAACCATCGAAGAAAATTGATAAAGTTATTTGAACTATAATTTAAGTGAGAAGAAAAATTCTGGAGGATTTTATTGAATTTTAAAATAGTTTAACTTTGTAAATACTTAGGCTCAATTATAACTGAAAATAATGAAAGTATTCCAGAAATTAAACAAACTGGGACACGGAATATTGCAGTTTCTTGTACTTACAAAGTTAATAAGATCTAATGTAATTACACGGAAAATGAAACTACTTATATATAAAGCTGTAATAAGACCAATAGTTATATATGGGTTGGCCGCCCCGATGGCGCCACTTTAGGACACTAGCCTTTAGAGCTGTTGGGGTCGGGCTCGAATCCTGGTCAGGCATGGATGTTTGTGACCGTCAATAAATGTTATTTGTCTATGTGTTTGCACTCTCAGAAATAATACTTTCATTTTTGACGATTCATGAATCCCATCCTCTCATTTCGTTAATTTTTGAGGATTGTTTCAACTATCGCGTGACTTTTGTTTGAGTAAACGTTCCTCCCTCCCTTTTACGTGTGATTTGATTATTTCTTCCTCTTTTTTTTGAACAGAAAGAATCTCATGTTGTTGTACTGCTCAAAATGAAAAAAAAATTTCTTTTAGATTAGATAGACACTCAAATCCTCAAAAAAAATAAAATTCAAATTTCTTCAACTTGAGAAACGAAAAAAAACGAAAATTTTGCCAGTTATGGAATCGTCAAAAATTAATTAAAAAAAATTTCGTTTTTTTTTTTTTATTTTTTTTTAGTGTGTCGTCCTTCTTTGTGTGTCTCTTGTGACTGTCTCTTCTGGGGAGCTGGGTAATGGGCTATAAAGCCTACACTCTCCCTTCTAGAGGGCGCAATCACTGTCATTTGTCATTGTCATATATATGGGTTTGATACCTGGACCTTGAATCAAAAGCAAGAGAAGATGTTAATAACTTGAAAGGGAAAATTTTTAAAGAACCATATTTAGACCTATCAGAGAAGGTGATGTTTGAAGAAGGAGATACAATTTTAACCTGCTACTAAAACTGGAATAAAATACAAATTGATGCTGAATTTTTAATATCCTATTATTATATCAATGGGAGGAATGGTAACTCTGTGTAACTTGGTTACAAAATTTCAAATCGAAATTGAATCTAGTCCCATTTAATATTAAAATATGCTCTCAAAGGACATACTTAAGCTAAGTGACAAATTATGACGAATTTTTACTGGGCCGACATAATAAGCCTTTAATTTTAGTTTCGATTTCTCCAATAGTGGGCAGTATTTTCTGCTAAAATTCACACTGTTGATTGATGTAATGGTATAACATTCGTGCAAATATCTTATTAAAATTCACTCGCTAGAGATCAATAATTTGATCTTAAGATTTGAAAAAATATTAATATTGAGTATGGGATTTTTATAATACGCTTACATAATGAAAAGTAATGATCTTATTAGACGCTTTCATATTTTTTAGCTACTCTTCTAGAATTTTATTTAGTCATATTTTAATATTTAAATACAAATATCGTGAAATCGCGTAGTGTTTTACATACATTATTTTTGTACCATTACATTAGTTAACATTGAAGACAGTTTGATTTTTACCATGAAAGGTATAAAATATACTGATCCTTAGTTGTCAATTTAAACTTAAGTGAGAAAGTTGAGTGGTACCTAATATGTTAATTGCTTGTCTCGTCAGTTCACTAAAATTAAAGTTCCATCTTTAATATCGATGGATAAAGTTGAAATGAAGCAGCTTGAAATTGAAGATTTTCACATAGACAGAACACAGACATATACAAATATCTTAATTATACTTGAAGCTCGTAGTTGCGCTATTATAGCAATACGAATAGCAAAATGCAAGAAAGCAATTGTGTTAAAAGTGTGTTCACACATACGCTCCTACTTTATAATTATAATGTTGAAAGAAAAATCGTGGTGGGAAGTTTTCCTGGATCGTGACTCTTTTTGCATTTAGCTATTTATATGCTATGATTGTAATTTTTTTTAGTTGAGGTATGTCGTTCGAACTTGATTTAATTTAATTTTTTTTACTTAATAGTTCAAGAACATTTTAATAAGTGCCTACAATGGGTGACGATATTTACGACTGAAATTAATCGATATATTAATACCGAATTACCCCGAATCGCCGATAATTTTGAAAAACACAGCTATTTAAGATTTTCCATAATTTCATGCTGTTTCCATAATCTATATTGGCTCTTGCTTCAAGTCATTTACTGCAAAACTGAACCTGACAAGATTACACAAACATAGTAGTACATTTGTAGGGGAGACCGGGACAAGTTTTCCAAGTTTTCTTCTTTTTGATAGTATATTTTTTACTTTTATTTATTTTGAAGTAAACAAGTAGCCATTGCCTTCTTCACTTGCTTATCTACAAACTAGAATTAATAGTTTCCCAACAAGTAAATATACTTTTTGGCAGTAGCGGTTAAATGCAAGCATGTTGAATTGGAAAACGTGCCCCGTATGCTGGGTAAATTTTCCCAAACTGCCAAAAAGTGATGGGGTAATTTTTCCAGCTAGTCTTGAAACGATTTAAGATATTTGAAAAACATGTTTTTTTTTTCATTTTTAAGCTGCTTTATTCAACCCTTTCAGTCCCAGTGATGCCAATCGGAATCATCACTTTCTACATTTTTTCCCCAAATGTTTATGTCCCGGATGACATCCAAACACACATCATTCGATTCTTCACACTTTGTTCTATTCTAGGATATTTTTCATTAATCTCAATAGAAGTCAGAAGTATTTTTTTTATTCGAAAAAAGCTAACAACCTGATTTTTGAAAAGTTCACTTCAGTTCCACATATTTAAAACCCAATTTAAACTATATCGGTTAAAATAATTACTAAAATTTTATTAATAATGTGGTCAGATGCCTTAAAATATATAACTCGAAGTGTTTTTAGGTAATCTATATTTTTTTATTTTGTTGTTTTCCACAGTTAAAATTTTTTGGCCTTATTTAAAAAAAACATATAAAAAATTAAAATGATTTGTTTTTCTTAAGGAACTTTTGACCAAAAATAAGCTTATTTTGTGAATATCAGATGTTTCTGTAGTGTAGTAAATTTTTGGGACTGAAAGGGTTAAAAATAAAATATCTCCAAATGTATACACAGAATATAGTTCAAAATTGTTTTTTGAAAAAAACATTTTATTATACCAAACTATTTTAACAAATTTCAATACTAGTTAGTATCATCTGGACCACTTTTAACGCATATAATACTTCCCCTTTCATGTAAATATAGTTTGGTTTCCTTTTCTAGAGGTTGTCTAACGATTACAAAAGATGAGTGCCTGAAGTTTGGTGTGATTGCTTTCCTTTTTTTTTTCTTGTACTAGCTAATTGACTAAAATTCTTGGATGCAACATGACACATTAATATTTTACTGGGTAATTATTCACTATCAATAGGAAATATTTTGGGTTTTGTATGCTTTTCTGCTACCACATCCATCCATTAGAGCGACATATAATGCTTCAGAAATGTACGAGTTCTGACATCCTTCTTTTCCATTACTATGTAGAATTTTTTTTATCTTGAAAAAAACCTTTTTTCTTTATTACGTGTTCACACGATAAATTTTAAATTAATAATTAGGTTTTTGGAATATTAAACTTAGTTCACAAAGGTTGGAGCACGTTTTTCTACAAGGCATTGTTAGAAAACTCTCCCCGTGAAACCATACTTCTTATAAGTAATGATAAACTGTAAGTTAAATAAGAGTACGTTTAATTTATGTTTAAATGTAAGCACGAAAATTATTTACTCAACGATGAAAAATCCCCCAAAACATCTCTAACAACAATATTATAGCATCAACTGAACAAAATTTCTTGTGGGTGGTCTCTGGCGAGTGTATTCATACTTAAACCAAGTCACCAGTTGAATCCAATTATTTTTTTTCATTTCTCTTATACGGCCAGGTTTAAAAAATTTACCTAATGGTAAAAACTAGCCCCAGTCTCTCCTGCATCCTATAGTTTTAGCTAACCTTTTTTTGCAAAAACCACATCCTGCAATTGGAGATTTAGTATGCAATGCGCTTGATAACATCTATCACATTTAAATGTACCCAAATTTTTCTTTGACTATTTGTGTCCTGATCTATCTAATCCTACCACAATGAAAACAAGTTTGATTTTTAATGATGCGATTATTTTACAATCAGAGGCTAACCGATGACTGATAGAGGCATTGACCAAGATGCGTTTCCGCTTGAAGTAGTGTGTAAATGACAGTTCTAGTTCAGATGGATGTGTGTGTAAAGCTAATATTAGCTGTAATCTAAGCTGTTATTTGAAGGCTAATAAAAGCGATGGCATCTTTTTTTTTATTTCTTGTAAGTATAAATATTTATTTATGTGTGCGACCCACAAAAGGAGACAATAAAGCCTCCATATTTTTTCAACTTATGAGATTTAAAATATTGCATACAAATAATAAGTTTTACCATTAAAAATAACTTAGAAATTCCATCACGGGGTATCTAATTAATTAATTCCGTTCTCTATTTTCTCAAACGTATTATTTTGTTTGTTTCAACTAATTAAAAATTGCTTTTTTTTTCTTGTAACCCTTTAAGACCGGCGATCAAATGGCGCAGATTTAAGTTTATGAGACTAAATATTAGAAAGTTATCGAAAAAATGAATTAAACAGCATTAATGCAGTAACTCCCTTAAAATAAGTCATTTTTTATACAAAAATTGAATGGTAGTTGCTCAGTCATAGTTGATGGTAGTTGAAGTCAATGGTAGTTGAAGTCAGTTGCTTCAACGTCAATATTTTTGAAAAACTTGAACATTTTCTTTTATACGCGCACGATCGTTATAGCTCGGTCTTAAAGGGTTAAGAAGTTTTTGTGATATTATAACTCTCAAACTACGACATGTGTTCGTCATTTTCTGGCACTTGAAGATCTAAGGTTTGTTACATTCACACGATCATGAAGATGGTTGCCTAAGTTTGCAGCCCTGTTATTTGTATCAATTGCTCTTGGAACCTGTAGGCGACCGACGCGACGTATTGAACTTTACTTTTTTTTACTTCATAAAAATATAATTAAGAAATTAAAAAATGTTTACAAGTTACAAGATTAGTTGGTTATTCACAGTAAATGTGCAATTTGCTGTCCACCATTCAGAATTACCGCTGTAAGACGAGTCACCACACCGTGCGCAGAATTTTGTAACATTTCTTGCTTTATGGCAGAGACATTTTGGCGGATGGCAACTTATTATTTTTTATTTTTTTTTGTAACCGCACAAAACCCGGCTTCTTTCAGTACTTTAGTGCAAACTACATATTTTTTTCTTTATTTGCTTTCGAATTATTCCATTTTAAAGTTCGTCCTGACTTTCGGATCACCATAATTAAAATAAATTTTAAAATCCTCGGCAGTTTAAAAAATATTTTTAGTAAGCTTGTTGATGTTCCACATATCTTGTTAAGGAGTTCCACATATCTTGTTAGGGATAGAAATACCACTATAATATACTAAAAAAGTCATTTGAAGTGAAATGGAAAAAGCTCCTTTTGAGTTGTCTTTGCATGAGAGGTCATCATTCAAGTCGAACCATCATAACATTTGGTGGTTCAACACTTTTCAGCAAAAATATATCTGCCTCGTCTCTTCTCCGTGGTTAAAATTAACGACCTTTTTTATAACAAATCTTTGTGCAAATATACTGTAACAAAACATCAAAGTAAACGTATGCTACAGTTATTGAATCCTAATATGCCAGAGTCGATCATAATGTCATATTGGATTGGATTGAATTGGTTTACATACATTTTCAGGCTTGTGTGCTTGGTCGCAAGGACCCGCTTATAAACCATCGTCAAGTAAGACAACACAAGACACACACAAACACATATGACTGATGTTGCCATCTGTCGACAGATGGCAACATCTGTCGCCACCTCCACAATTTAGACATGTCCCTGAAGGGGAGGGAAATTTTCTGCAGGAACCTGTACCCATGGTGAACTGCGCAATGGCCGACCACATGACTTTCGGTCCCAACACATTTTACGAGCACGTACTCCGCGGTAAGTCTTCAGTGGCAACCGGGTCTCGAACTCTCAACCTTTCGATCTCAAGTCCGGGGTCCGGACCACTAGGCTCCTTACAGCCCCATAATGTCATATGATGTAATTTTATATAATCGTTTTCGGCTGCCTATTTCTAGCCTCCCTTAGGATCTTTAACACAGTCCAATACGATTCGTAATTTAAAACCATGGTCATGTAACGAGTTCGACACCAGAGAGGGCACCCAACGGAACTTCGAGCGACATCTTACGCTAACGCCCCGTCTTGACTTTCGACTCCACAGATTTAACGAGCACGTATATCGCAGTGTACTCGGGTAACCCGGTGATTTTTATCCATCAAAAGACCAAAGGTGAAAATTGTTGGAAATCCAAATGATAAAGATTTTAATAAAAAAGTTAAATACTCCCCCAATTGACAAAAATCCGTGTGTTTCACAAGAATATTAATTTTTAAAAAAATCTATAGATTGTAGGAATGCACCATACAGTAAGTCGAAAGACATGCAATATTTTTTTGTCTCATACGGTATATGATCATTGATCCGTGTAATGCATGCGTACTATTCTAAAACATTGTGGCAAGTGTTTTAACGTAAAAAAAATTATAAAATTTAGTAAAATCCTTAATAATGGTGTATTTCAAATTGCCTGTCGTTTGATGCGAGGTTGCGATACTACAGAATATCATGTAAACCCTTTTCCCATTTTTTTTAATCATTTTATTGTTTCTAGATGTTCTTAAATATTCATTTACAGCCACAAAAAAAGCGATATGATCTTACCATTTTTAGAATAAGCCTACGTACAACCAGTAGGGCAGCCTTTGACCAATTCGAACGTGACATCTTTCTTTACAGACAAAAACAAGCTGTAAGAAGAAACTGATTTCGTATTTAGATGAAGCGCACCAAATATAATTAAAATCAATTATAAAATTAAAAATATTTTTTGTAAGCTTGTGTTACACATATCTTGTTAGTGAGTTACGGAACTATAGAACTACCACTGTAATAAATAAAAAATTAATTTGAAAGCGAACGGAAAAACTGTAAACGCTGGAACTTATTTTCTCGAGACCTGCTAATATAAAATTGAACCGTTATGAAGTTTGATGGTTCAACGCTTTTAAGCTAACAGATATGTGCTAAGATAAATAATGCCTAGTAAAGGAATTAGAAATCAAACGGATAAAGTTTCTGTTGTGGTAATTAATGCCAAGTATTGAAGTAGACAACAGTTTAGTGATCGGGTTTGGTCCGATGGCAGTAGTGCCATCAGGTACTCCCCATTCATATGCGTTACAAATGCTCCCAAAAGAGACAAATGAAGAAAATTTGGAAATGTAAATGTGAAATGTGTTACCAAATGCACTGAATACCCAATCAACAAAAATACGTGCGTTTTACTAAAATTTTAGTTTTAAAAATATTTTTTTCATTTATCCCTTTTCGACCGGTGGTCAGGTGGCGCTGACTAAAATTTATGGGACTAAATTTGAAGAGTTTTACCAAACAAGTACCCTACAGCATCAATGCCAGCAACTCCTTAAAAACAAAGTCATTTTTTATACATATAACGAATGGCTGCTTCGGTATCGATATTTTGAAGAGCTTGAATATTCCCTTTAATACCCGCACGATCGTACGAGCCCGGTCGGAATAGGTTATTTAGTAGTGTGTAAACGTGCAACTGGGTTTGTACAATCTTGCCCCTTATATGGAGTAAATTTACACAAGTCACATCATAATGGAAATATTTTTTTTTCATAACAAGTTAGTATATATTTAGCAATGCAAAGGTTTGTAACTTCTGCCACAAATCTTAATGAATTATTTAAGATGAAAATTGAAAAAGCAATTATTGAAAATTAAATAAGACTTTTCTTAACAGTGTGCAAATTTGCCACAGTATATTTTTTCTTGATGTGGAAATAGCACCCAGCTAGATATTATTCTTCCAATTATTAGGAATTGAAACAGAGCATTACCACAGCGCAAAGTGAACCAAATAAACTTATTTCCATACAGATATTGTATTAATGCACGATACAATAAGTCAAAAGACAAGCAATGTTTTTACTGACAATGATCCCTGATCTGTGACTCGCATGCTCAATTGCTCACTGCTCTAAATCATAGAGGAATGTGTTCTAATGTAAAAAAAAAATGACAAAATATGGTAACGTTTTTAAAATCCTTAATAACACTTTTTTTTTTAATTTCGTGGCATGCCGGTTGATGCGCGGTTGATATACTACAGAATATCCGATTGACATATTTCTCAAACTTTTTTTTATCATTTATAGTTTATGGATGTTCTTAAAAATATTCATTTACAGCCACAAAAAAAGCTATATAATCTTATCGTTTTTAAAACATGCCCACAACCAGAGGAGCAGCCCTTGACCGATTCGAACGTGATATCTGTCTTTACAGACCCAAACAAGTAGAGCTGTAAGGGAAAACTTCGCATTTAGTTGAAGCAAACAAAATATAATTATATTGTATATTTATGTTACGCAGCTATTTAACTACCACTAAAATATACTAAAAATGAATTTTAAATGAAACGGAAAAAAGAGTTCTTTGTGAAGAGGCGTCTTGTCTTCTTATTCAAAATTGAATCGTCACTAAGTTTGGTGGTTCAGCACTTTCAAGTAAACGGATTTTTCTATGTAATACTCAGATGTTGAATATTATTAGTTATGCCAAGTATTGAAGTCGACATTAGTTCAATGACCGGGTTTGGTCAAGGCCACCTAGAAGAACAGGCCAGGACAGCTGTCGAACTTTGCCGAGTCACGTGACCAAAGATCCCTCCTTTGGTCACGTGACGCTGTAGAACTTTGCCGAGTCAGGTGACCAAAGGAGGGATCCTTTGGTCACGTGACTCGGCAAAGTTCGACAGCTGTCCTGGCCTGTTCTTCTAGGTGGCCTTGGTTTGGTCCGATTGCAGCGTGCGATGAGGTATTTTCGAATGAGTTCCACAGATACTTCCCATTGCTATGTGTTAAAAATGCTATCAAAATAGGAAAAGGAAAATTATTGGAAATCTAAATGTAAAACATGTGTGTGTTACCAAACGCGCCGAATACTTAATCAACAAAAATCCGTGCGTTTTACTAAAATTTTACTATTTCAAAAAATATATATTTCATTTATTAAGTAGTGTGCAAAAGTGCAACTGGGTTCGTACAATCTTGTCCCTTATATTCAATACATTTCAAGTCACATCATATAAGAAATTTTTTTTTCATAACAAGGTGGTATATATTTAGCAATGCAAAGGTTCCTATCTTCTGCTTAACTCTTAATGAATAAAGTAATGATTAAAAATTAAATAAGACTTCTCTTAACAAAGTGTACATTTGCCACCTATGTATATATTTTTTTCTTTTTCTTAATATGGAATTAGCGCCCAACTAGAAATTATTCTTCCATTAATAAAGATATGAAAAAATCATTACCACAGCACAAAGTGAACCAAATAAACTTATTTCCATACAGAATATTGTAGGAATGCACAATACAATAAGGGTCAAAAGACAAGCAATGTTTTTACTGACAATGATCCCTGATCTGTGACTCGCATGCTCAATTGCTCACTGCTCTAAATCATAGAGGAATGTGTTCTAATGTAAAAAAAAAAATTAAAAATATGGCAACGCTATTAAAATCCCTAATAACGGTGTTTGTTTTTTTTTTTTTTTCAATTTCGTGGCATGCCGGCTGATGCGCAGTTTCGATACTAAAGAATATCCGATTATCTGTCTTCACAGACCAAAACAAGTAGAGCTGTAAGGGAAAACTGATTTCGTATTTAGTTGAGGCAAACAAAATATAATTAAAATCAATTCTAAAATCATACCCAATAAATATTTTTTGCAGGCCTTTGTCGTTTCACACATCTTCTAAGTGAGTTGCGAAACTGTGGAACTACCACTATAATATACTAAAAATTAATTTGAAATCAAACAGAAGAAATGTATTATGCAGCTTGGCTTCCCATTGCATTTCCATTGCAAATTTATCAATCAAGTTGAACCACCAAGTAGTTAGGTGATTCAACACTTTTAAATGAACAGATATCTGCCTCGTCTCTTCTAAGGGGTTAAAATTAACGAACTTTTCATAATAAACCTTTGTGCAACTGTATTATAACATTACATCAAATTAACCATATGCTACAGAAAGCGAGCTTCGAGCGACATCTTACGCCGTCGTGACTTTCGACTCTACAGATTTAACGAGCACATAAATCGCAGTGTACTGGGGCACCCTTGTGATTTTTGCCTATCAAAAAGGGAAAAGGGAAAATTGCTGGAAATCTAAATGTTGAAGATGTTACCAAACGCGTTAAATACTCAATTGACAAAAATCCGCGTGTAATACAAATATTAATTTTAAAAAATACAGTAAGTCGAAAGAAATGCAATATTTTTATTGACTCATACGGTATCTGATCACTGATCAGTGTAGCGCATGCGTACTACTTTAAAACATTGAAGCAAGTGTTTTAATTTGAAAAAAATTATATAGTAAAATCCTTATTAAAGGTGTTTTTTGAATTTCGCGGCCTGCCGTTTGATGCGGGGTTGCGATACTACAGAATATCCGATTAACTCATTTCTCATTTTTTTTTATCATTTTATTGTTTCTAGATGTTCTTAAATGTTCATTTACAGATACCAAAAGGCTATGTAATTTTATCGTATTTAGAACATGCCTACGTATAACCGGGGAGGGCAGCCCTTGACCAATTCGAACGTGACATCTGTCTTTACAGACCAAAACAAGTAGAGCTATAAGGGAATACTGATTTCGTATTTAGATGAAGCACACGAAATGCAGGGTGATCCAAAAGTAAGGACGTACTTTCAAATTGAATAACTCAAAAGAAAATACTGAAAAATAGATGCGGTTTGCACCAAAGGACTGAAAAGAAGCCGGGTTTTGTGTGGCTACAAAAAATAATTAAAAATAATAATTGTAGTTCTGTTGGTGACCGACAGATTGCACTTCACTTTTATTTTATTTCATAAAAGATAATTTACAAATTAAGAATGTTTACAAGTTATACAAGCTTAGTTACAGTTATCTACAGTAAATGTTCTATGTGCTGTCCACTATTCCGAAGTACCGCTGTAAGACGAGTCACCATACCGTGCACAGCATTTTGTAGCATTTCTTGCTTTATGGCTGACACATTTTGGCGGATGGCATCTTTCAGTGAGGCATACTTATTATTTTTTAATTATATTTTTGTAGCCAGACAAAACCCGCCTCTTTTCCGTGCTTTAGTGCAAATCACATCTTTTTTTTTTGTCTTTATTACCTTTCAAGTTATTCCATTTTAAAGCTCGTCCTGACTTTTGCATCACCCGATACAAATAAAATCAATTCTAAAATCCTTGGCAGTTTAAAGAGTATTTTTTGTAAGCTTTGTGATGATCCGCTTATCTTGTTAGGGAGTTACGCAACTATGGAAGTACCACTAAAATATACTAAAAATGAATTTCAAATGAAACGGAAAAAAAGCTTCTTTTGTATAATGGTCTATTAAATCTTTATCCAAATTTGAACCGTCACTAAGTTTGGTGGTTCAGCACTTTCAAGTAAACGGATTTTTCTATATAATGCTTAGATGTTTAATATTATTAGTTATGGCAGGTATTGAAGTCGACATTTGTTCAGTGACCGGGTTTGGTCCGATTACAGCGTGCGATGAGGTATTTTCGAATAAGTTCCACAGATACTTTCCATTGCTATGTGTTACAAATGCTATCAAAATAGGAAATGGAAAATTATTGGAAGTCTAAACGTGAAAGGTGTTACCAAACGCACTGAATACTTAATCAACAAAAATCCGTGCGTTTTACAAAAATTTCAGTTAAAAGAATATATATTTAATTTATTAACACTATACCTACGGGCGTCGACTGACCCGTAGACTAAATATCTTCTAGACCAGCAACTTAATCTAATGCCTAGCTCTTCTAACGTGTCGAAAGCAACTAAAACACTATTAAAGGTTGATTTGTTGATTGGCATAATTGTACTTTCAATTGTAGGGCTACTGTTTCTTCGGAATGTTCTCTGTTAAAAAAAAGTTACACACTAGTGATTATTTCAACCGTTAGTCATCCTTTTACATCGGACCTTTTTGACTATGTGAACAAATAACATTTTGAGTTAATTGCATGACACAAAATTTGCATAAGGGTCCGTCTTAATATTAAAAATGTTACGAACTTTAAAATTTTCAATAGCAACACCCAATTTCAATTACTTAGAAATGTGAAATACCCTCGAAAACCCCTAAATCTAAGTTTTTATTACATTTGGATGAATATTTGACGAGTTATTCAATCGAATCACTTGTAGATCTTTGGGGGACCATGTCTAAAATGACAAGCGTAGTCAGTCTGTAGGTTTATTAATGGAGAAAAAGAAGCACAAGGTCAAATATCTTGAGGATGGGTCTACGAGGGATATAAAAGTCAAAGAGTAGCTGTATATGTTCAAAAGTAAAGTCGAAAATAAGTTGTAGTAAAAAATAGATCCCTATCGTCACTTGATAAGGGTTCCAAATTACGAGATGTCATTGGCTCTGTTAAATCTCCTAAAGGTGACTGCAAATAGGCAGCCAGAAACCATTACATTAGTTCCCTTAGATACAAAGGGGGCGCGCTAGTTTCTATGTCAATTTCAATGTAGAAATTCTCCAATGAGAGTTTGAAACTTAGAGTGTTCTTAGTGGGCAAATGTGCAACTGGGTTCGGACAATATTGCCCCTTATATTATATTCAATATTATTATTATTACAATACAATATTATTATTAATATTATATTTAATAAATTTTAAGTCACAATATATAAGAATTTTTTTTTCAAACAAGTTGGTATATTTAGCAATGCAAAGGTTTGTATCTTCTGCCACAATTAATGAATAATTTAAGATCAAAATTGAAAAAGCAATTATTAAAAATTAAATAAGATTTCTCTTAACAAATGTAAATTTGCCACAGTCCTACCGTATTTTTTTCTTTTTCTCAATATGGAAATAGAGCCCAACTAGAAATTATTCTTCCATTAATTAGGATTTGAAACAGAGCATTACCACAACACAAAATAAACCGGGTAAACTTAATTCCATACTGAGATGGTAGGAACACGATACAATTAGTTGAAAGACAAGCAATGTTTTTATTGACTATGATCACTGATCAGTGTAGTGCATGCTCACTGCTCTAAAACATAGAGGAATGTGTTCCAATGCGAAAAAATGGCAAAATGTGGTAAAATCCTTGATAGCCTGGGTTTTTCGAATTTCGTGGCAGGTCGGTTGATGCGCGGTTGCGATACTACAGAATATCCGATTAACACATTTCTCAAACTTTTTCTTATCATTTATAATTTATAGAATATAGATGTTCTTAAAAATGTTCATTAAGATGTTCTTAAATATGGGATATTTACAGCCACAAAAAAATCTATATAATCTTATCATTCTTAAAACATGCCCACGACCAGGGCAGCCCTTGACCAATTCGAACGTTATATCTGCCTTTACGGACCAAAACAAGTAGAGCTGTAAGGGAATACTGATTTCGTATTTAGATGAAGCACACGAAATACAGGGTTATCCAAAAGTCAGGACGTACTTTCAAATTGAATAACACGAAAGCAAATAAAGAAAAATAGATGCGGTTTGCACCAAACGGACTGAAAAGAAGCCTGGTTTTGTGTGGCTACAAAAAAATAATTAAAAATTATAATTGTAGTTCTGTTGGCGACCGACATATTGCACTTCACATTTTTTTATTTCATAAAAGATAATTTACAAATTAAGAATGTTTACAAGTTACAAGCTTAGTTACAGTTATGTACAGTAAATGTTCTATGTGCTGTCCACTATTCAGAAGTACCGCTGTAAGACGAGTCACTATACCGTGCACAGCATTTTGTAGCATTTCTTGTTTTATGGCAGACACATTTTGGCGGATGGCATCTTTCAGTGAGGCATACTTATTATTTTTTAATTATACTTTTGTAGCCAGACAAAACTCGGTTTCTTTTCAGTGCTTAATTGCAAACCACATTTTTTTTTCTTTATTTGCTTTCAAGTTATTCCATTTTAAAGTTCGTCCTGACTTTTGCATCACCCGATACAAATAAAATAAATTCTAAAATCCTTGGCAGTTTAAAGAGTATTTTTTGTAAGCTTTGTGATGTTCCGCTTATCTTGTTAGGGAGTTACGCAACTATGGAACTACCACGAAAATATATTAAAAATGAATTTTAAACGAAACGGGGAAAAGCTTCTTTTGGATGTTTTTCACTCAGCTTTTTATTCAAAACTGAACCGTTACTAAGTTTGGTGGTTCAACACTTTCAAGTAAACTGATTTTACTATATAATACTCAGATATTTTCTTATATTAATTACGCCAAGTATTGAAGTCGGCAATAATTCAGTGACCGGGTTTGGTCCGACGGCATCTTGCGACGATGAGGTATTTTCGAATGAGTTTCACAGATACTTCCCATTGTTATGTGTTACAAATGCTATCAAAATAGGAAAATTATTGGAAATCGAAATGTGAAAGATGTAACCAAACGCACTGAATACTTAATCAACAAAAATCATATGAATAATTAATAATGAATAATGAATAATTTAAGATCAAAATTTAAAAAAGCAATTATTAAAAGTTTAATAAGACTTCTCTTCTTCTAACCAAAAATCTTAATGTATAATTTAACATGAAAATTGAAAAAAAAAACAATTATTAAAAACTAAATAAGACTTCTCTTAACAAAGTGTAAATTTGCCACAGTCTCACCTATGTATGTTTTTTTCATTTCCTCAATATGGAAATGGCGCCCAACTAGAAATTATTCTTACATTAATTAGGATTTGAAACAGAGCATTACCACAGCACAAAATAAACCGAGTAAATTTATTTCCATACAGAGATTGTAGGAACGCGATACAATAAAGTCGAAAGACAAGCAACGTTTTTACTATGATCACTGATTTGTGACAGGCATGCTCACTGCTCTAAAACATCGAGGAATGTGTTCCAATGTGAAAAAAATTTGGTAAAATCCTTAATAAACTGGGTTTTTCGAATTTCGTGGCATGTCGGTTGATGCGCGGTTGCGATACTACAGAATATCTGATTAACACATTTCTCAAACTTTTTCTTATAATTTATAATTTATAGATGTTCTTAAAAATGTTCATTAAGATGTTCTTAAATATGGGCTATTTACAGCCACAAAAAAATCTACATAAACTTATCATTCTTAAAACATGCCCACGACCAGTGAGGGCAGCCCTTGACCAATTCGAACGTGATACAGTGGTGGAAATTGATTTATGAACTGACAGTTTTTCAACAGCATTTCTTTATTAAATGCATTTTTATCTATTTAAATTTTATGTACTATAAGGCTTTGCATTATAAATTATACACGTAAATAAAATTTTATATAAATTATTAAACAATTTATTTTGTTGATATTTTAGTTTTAGCATAGGGAAATTGATTTATGAACTTTTACATTCAATCTCAATTAATAATTGCTAAAACTATTTTTGTCGCTAATGCTTCCTTGATTTGTATTTTAAAGACAACACAAAACTTTGGGTCAAGTTTTGGTCAAGCAATTTGCAGTTTTTAATGATAAAGTCCTTCTATTCCATAACTGATGCACACTTCATTAAAACCATTCTCCATTTGAGTAAATTATTCAAACCAATTGATCTCAGACATTATTCCTGGGGTTTAAGTCATGGCTATTGGCAGGATGATCTAAATGAACAACACTTAGTTCATTTAACCAGTCTTCCATTTCGTTTGAAATGCGGATACTTGCATTATCATGCATAAAAATCTAATCAAAAGCATAGTTTTGCCATGCAAAAAGGAATCAAAGAATTTTCTAGAACTAATCTGCAATAAAGTGATGTTTGTCAGCCCTTCAGAAACATAACCTTGTTTCTTCAATCATAAGATATCGGGGCCCAAACCATCAAACTTCCACCACTAACATTTCTGCTGAAGACAGATCTTGGCTATTTTCGAAGATCCTTTCAATAACATTTTAAACCATCACGTCCATCCAAATTGAACTTTCTTTCATCAGCAAATGTCACTTTTTTCCCATTTCTCTCCCTCCACCACCACCCAATCCATTTTCATGTAGACACTATATTTTAATAGCCTGTTCTTATGGTGAAGAGTAAGCTTCGGACCAGCCTTCATTTTGGAACATTTCAAGTTCGGCGACGATATCCATATTTGTCCTACTCTTCTGGGAGTTACAGGAAGTGATTGTTCATAACAAATTCGCCCTGTAATGCACAAATGCTGACACAAATGGTAACTTTTGGGATACAAGTCCAATAATCCTGCTTTTGTCCCTCGTCCCACGAGGGTTACACCTTTTTTAATGATGGTTTTTGCCGAAGTCAGAATGATTCTTCAAATATTTATGAATTATATTTATTGATCTTTTAATTAATATGCTACTTTCTCTTACAGATTTGTTCCAATAATCTATAAGGGTCATTTTTTTTACCTTTTTGGCTTCAGCCAGTCCCGCAAGCTTTCCTATTTAGTAAAATGGGAATAAAACAGATAAATTTCAACAAATTTGGCCTTAATCTTATTTATAAACACCGATAGTAAGCTCCCCTGAAGTTCAAATGAAGAACTAGTTAAAATATTTGGTACCTGGGTTCAAAATAAATTCGAGTTCATAAATCAATTTCCATCATTTGACATGCTTAAAAACTAAAATTAGATATTTTTTTATTTAATATCATTTTTTGAAAAAAATTGTGAAATTCCTTAATTGTGCTCTGAATATCCAACACACAAAATTTGAATTTTTAGCACTTAATACAAAGCGATATCTGGTGAAAAGAATGTTAGTTCATAAATCAATTTCCACCACTGTATCTGTCTTTACGGACCAAAACAAGTAGAGCTGTAAGGGAAAACTAATTTCGTATTTAGTTGAAGCACACAAAATATAATTAAAATCAACTCTAAAATAATAGGCAATATTAAATATTTTTTGTAGGCATTTCTTATGTTCCACATATACTTTTTGTGAAACTATGGAACTACCACTATTATACAATAAAAACGAATTTGAAATCAAACCTAAGAAATCTATTTGTATCACGGTTTGTTGAAAATGCCTAATTTAAGTTGAACCATCATGAGGTTTGGTGGTTCAACACATTTAACAAAAAAGATATCTGCCTCGTCTCTTCTCCGTGGTTAAAATTAACGACCTTTTTATTATAAAATTTTTTGCAACTAAACTGTAACATTACATCAAATTAGCGGTATGCTACAAATATCGAATCCTAATTTAACAGAGTCGACGCGGAATGGTAATGTAATGTAACGAAATCGTTTTTGGCTGCCAATTTCTCTCCTCGTTTTGTAGCTCTTAAACAGTCAAATACGCTTCGTAATTTAGAACCCTGGTCAAGTTATGGGGTCGACAACTGAGTGGGCATCCAACGGAACTTTGAGCGACATCGCACGCTCACGCTTTCGGGACTTTCGACTCCACAGATTTAACGAGCACGTATATCGCAGTGTGCTCGAGCACACCGGTTATTTTTTTTAAAGGTTTTTTTTCCACCAGCACGAAAACATCTGTAGTATGGCTGGGATAAGGACAGAAAATTTTCGGTAAGAGGATCGTCTCTTACACACTCTTAAAACAAAATAGTGAAATTCACTCATAAAGGAGAAGTGCATTTTCGACACTGGAGGAGTGAAAATTAACTCAGACTGAGTTAAAATCGCTCGTTTGTTTTAAAAGTGCACCTCTTTGGCCACCGGAAAGCCGCGAAATGGCTAATTATAAAAGAACTGGGACGTTTCGCTTCGACTCTGGTCACTTAGGCTTTGCTTTCTATTATTTAGCCTATGGTTATTATGCGAAGTTTTAATTTGAAAAAACTTAGCATTTAAATATGAAGAATAAAAATACAGCATCCCTGCCCTAATTTTTTTTATAATTATAAGACATTTATTTATTTATTTATTTATTTATTTATTTATTTATTTATTTATTTATTTATTTATTTATTTATTTTATTTATTTATTTATTTATTTATTTATTTATTTATTTATTTATTTATTTATTTATTTATTTATTTATTTATTTATTTATTTATTTATTTATTTATTTATTTATTTATTTATTTATTTATTTATTTATTTATTTATTTATTTTATTATTTTATTGCAAACTTGTGGGAAATTATCCTTATACCTCACATACGTAATATTAAAAAAATAAAAACCACAATGGCTGTGAAAAAGAACCAAACAACGAGTGTCATTTAGCCCCTTATGTTACATGCTTAGAAATTTATACTGCTGATACCCTTAACACCTTTTCAAGTCATTGAGCCTGTCTGAGCTTCTTCTCATAATAGAAAATTGGGTTCCGACCACCCTGAAAAATTCAAATTAAAATCGACCACTTTTTAAAACCTGCCCAATCCAGTGGAATCTGCAGTTAACAGATTCTTGTGCTTCATGGGGTAGAATGCCGGCACTTTTTCTCTTCTGCGGCCTATAAAACCTAAACGCTCCGCTTTAGTGGTTTTACATAGTTGTAAGGGCTACTCTTATTATAGGCCAGTTAAACTTCGGTCGAAATAATATGCTTTATAATTTAAGAAATTTCATGGCATATTTATCATAAGTAAAAGTGCGAACCTCATTTATTTTCTTTAGTAAGGTACAAATTTTATTAAATAATAATTTTTTATGTTATTATTCAGCCTAAAAACTGTTTTATTTTTCAAATATTGATACAATTTTTTTAATAAAAATTAAGTTCCAATGTGCAAAGCCCTGCGCTAGAGCACCTTTGAAACCCCCAAAAAGGGGCTTGTTTGTAATTGGCTTATTTCAGGTGAAGTATGGTATGATACATATACATTCCAGCTTGTGTGCTTGTTCAGAGAACGGCTTAGCTTTCGTCAAATGGGACAGACACAGAAGGAGTTTTTACAAGCATTACAGACACACAAAGAAAGGACAACACAAACACATAGTCAAAAATAACATTTATTGACGGTCACAAACATCCATGCCTGACCGGGATTCGAACCCGACCCCAACAGCTCCAAAGGCTAGCGTCCGCCAGGAGAAGTAGTTCCTTCCACGTTTAATTCCTGCGATTCCTTTGCTGCCCAATTAGGGCTCTGTTCCTACTTAACATTTATTTGCCAATAAATACCGTAGAGAGATTCAGTTTCATTCAGCATTCCTTTTGCCACTTGAAGACATGAAACATGTACATTAATATACATTTTTTTGGAGGGGATTATATTTTTTGTGCTTGGAAAAAAACACAATATGTGTATGTTTTATCATATATTTCAGCAGTTTTGAGTTCTAAATATGTGGTGTTAAGGAAGATCTCGACTGTTAATTGTTCAATGGGCGATTTTAAATAGAAAGGCTAGTTATTACTTCAACCCCAAACACAGCTATTATGACTTCCGAATAGTTTAATTTAAATGTCATCTATTAATCTAGTGGTACTAGTTAAATAAGTCTCATTACTTATATAAGTTTTTTATAATAAAAATGTAAGTTACACCTTTGTTGTGCCTATGCAGCGACTTCACGTTATACGATAAAAGTTTCGAGGGTATAAAATTCCATTCGACTTTATTTAAAGCCTTCACGTACCTCGTTAAAAACTTATCCAGCCTCCATAGCTCGTTCGCCTAAAACACAGTGTTCTGGTCGAACGATTTTATTGAGTACTGGGCTCAGCAAAGAAATCACGGCATTCATAGGACAATATGTTATCTGACATTTTGTTTAAATTGTGAATTTAACGTAGTATTGGCACGATAGAGCCTATTCTTTCACTGAACAAATTCCATTTGTTATCAGTTTGTAAAAACATATTTTTTTATATTTTTTTCTCTATATTTGTCAGTTTTATTTTTTATTTTAAAATCACTCTTGATTGAAATAAATAAAGTGCAAGTAAGAACTCTTTCAAGCCAAAAAAAACTGATCCACCCTGCGCCACTGCAGTTAAGAGAAAACTATCACGTGATAAGTTTTTTTTATTTCGCATCTCATCGCCTAATTTCCCCCGAGAAAATAAGGCTAAGTGCCAAATCGATCCGTTATTACCCTCTCTTTTCTTTTTAAACTTAAGAAATTCAGAAGAAAGAAGAAGAAAAGCAAAAGAGTCTTGGCGAGCAAAAGAGACGGCCCGGAAATTTCCGGCTATTTTCCTTTTTCGCGGGCGGAAAAAAGCGCCAGAGCGTAAAAGACATCTCTAATTTATGCGCCAGGCGCGCCTTTATAACGCCTTCCATTCCAATTAATGGCATCTTTGGAAGCAGATAAACCGACAAAAAGACAATTAAGAAAAGCTCCGCCAGAATCCCGGCCTCACAATCAATAGAAAAGTAAAAGAACTCCCCTCCTTACGAACCCCCTCTTCTTTTTTCTTCTTCTACGGGACTCACTGTTTATTCAAAAGGTACTATGTGGCCCCAAAATTATGAGCCTCTGGGCCAATGGGTTTCGAATAGTTCTAGTGCGACATCAATTCAACCATATGAAAAGGAACAATGCGCTTAGGGTAGGGTAGGTATATACATATTCGGGCTTGTGTGCTTCACCAGAGACCCGCTTATAAACCTTCGTCTAGTAAGACAGACACAGAAAGAGTTTTTACTGTCACAGAGAAAGGAAGTTCACCCAGGGAAAAGGCGGGAATCGAACCCGCACCCGTTACAGCGTGCAGACTGCTGGCCTGTGATGCTAACCACTCGGCCATCCGAGGGTTCAGTACATCAATATGGTTATATTGAACCTGGAATCATGGCATTAGACATCCACATCCCCACATTTAATTAACACGCATGTCCCTGTGTATTCAGCTTTTCTAATAGTAACAGAAGTAAACCACGTAGTAGGAACTCTACGCGCTCTATAAATTAAAAACCGTATTGTAGAGGTTAGTGCACGTTAATTCCATGGTGGTGAAATTTACTACTCGTAGGTAGCGTATTTGCCAACTCAATATTCCATATGTAGCTCTAGAGCAACGCCAAACCAATACACAGTATAGCTGAGTCACTAAATGTTAAATATATCAGTACCATAGAGAGATTTCCTTACGCATTTTTCTTTCACTAAAACCTTAGAAGGAAAAAGTTTATAGGGAAGTTCTCCAGTAGACTTGACCCCCTTCTATTGTTAGGTAAATAAATTCAATTCCAGAAAACGACATTTAGTTCTATTCGAATAAATATTATCCAATTCTTCTTTCTCTATAAGGCCCGCATTTTTAAAGAGCACTTTCTCTTAATCTTTCTGCGATAAAAGTTGAGTCGTATTTATGTAAAATAGCCCCTGTTAAATCGTCGAAGCGTACTTGATAAGGATGGAATTCGTTGGAATTTTATCAACAGTTTTGTTTCCATATTGAGCTTAATAAGATTCATCCATGGAAGCCGTGGTTACTTAACATTTGAAGAGCTTAGTGGAAGAACGTGTTAAGGTAGGCGAATACCCAAAATTCCCCCAAATTCTAAAATTTTTACTATTACTTTAATCTTTTCCAAATTTGGCATGGTGATTTCAAATATAATGAATAATGCTATTTAGGCAGTTTTTTAAATTTAAATATAATTTATTTATTTTAAACGGTGTTTTTCAACTAAAAAAAGAGGTTCATGCCAACAAGCCTACCACATTGAATTTTCCTCCGATAAACATGAATTATGTGTTAAATTCTTCGTTTTGAACTGATCCGTGCAATGACCCTCTAGAGTTACAAACAAATCACAAGAATGTGTTTTACGACAAATTTTATGAATTAACTTGAAACAAACACAATGTGGCTAATCTTACGGCAGTGCCGGAAATCTGCGCAAGCGGATATCTCGACTTGAGAGCGAAACGTTTTTGTGAGCAGCCAAGTAAAATATCGCCAAGTTGTTAGTTAGGGTTGTAGTGAAGGTTTAGGTTGTTATTGAATATCAAGCATTTACCCTCACCAAACGCGTGCGTTTATGGATTATAATAGAATTATTGCATTATAACACTGTCCAATTCTAAGCCTATTTTATTCTGGGATCAATTGATGTAAGACTTTACATAATCAAACCCGCTTATAAACCTTCGTCAAGCAAGAGAGATACAACACACACACTTAAATGGATCCATCTAATTTTTAGAGACAGAGGCCAACTAGAGGATCCCCAGAATTGACTTGTCACATGTATTGATTTGGTATGGTAACTTGGAGGACTTAGTGACCACGATGGATTTAACGTACACCAGTGATTTAGCATGGCTTTAGAAATTATGGTTATCAGTTAAAAAAGCAACTTCCAGATCCATAATACATTTTAAATTATACAGGGTGGTTATAAAATAACGATCGCTATTCAGAGTGGTCTGTAGCTGTAATGAATATTACAAATACAAAAAACTTAGAGATATTTACTAATCAAGAAGGGGGGGGGGGGGGGGAGAATGGTATCATAAAAAACAACTCGTCTCTTGACCAGGGTACGAGGCGTAATTGGATGTGTTGGCCGTAATTAGCCCTAATTGGCTGTACCTCGTAATTTAGAACCTTTGTCAAGAGACGAGTTTCTTATTTATGATTTCAATCTTTTTCGAAAAAAAAAACCCTCGTCCCTTGACCAGAGTTCTAAATTACGAGGCGTAATTGTTGGCCGTAATTGGCCATAATTGACGATGCCTCGTAATTTAGAACCCTGGTCAAGAGACGAGTTGGTTTTTTATGATTATTTTTTAATGATTATTTTTTAGGATTCTATCTTTTTTTTTTATTCCATTCTTCCGCAACGAGGATCGATTTCATCTCAATCAACATGTTAATTTTTATTCCCAAAACCTTATCAACTTTTGGCGATAATAAGCCAACGTGCCAAACTATCTTTCCCTTTCAGTATCCGTCTGCGCTCGCGCAGTGGTTTTCCGTAAGAGAGCTGGATTTCCGGCAGATGGTGAGCATGCGCAGATGGTGCCGTAAGTGCAATGGGTTTAAGGAACTGCCGTACTCGCAGCTACCAATCAACAAATTTTTTTTTCGATAAACTTACACTTTGACATTTTTTTAAACAAAAACTACTATATTTACACCAGATGTTAGAGGTTCATGGCACAGATGTATATTAAAATAGCATCTGTAAAAAATTTCAGGTAAATTAGTGTAAAACTTTTTATGCTAGAAGTGTTAGCGTAAACCCCCTTTTTTAGTAGAAAAACACCGTTTAAAATAAATCAATTATATTTAAATAAAAAAAAATTGCCAAAAAAGCATTGTAAATTATATTTGAAATCACTATGCCAAATTTGGAAAAGATTAAAGTAATAGTAAAAATTTTAAAATTTTAGGTATTCGCCTACCTTAAGTGACAAAAAGGTTCAAACGAGAAAATGAGCTTTAAAGTTTTTAGTTAGCACTCAGATCTGTTGTAAACGGTACTTGCAAATCGTAAAAAATATACTAAATTCAAAGTTTATCTAGAAGCGAAACATGTTATCGTTAAAAAATTTAGTAATATGTTCATTGACACAGAAATTTCATTTTTTTTTTCGAAAATGTCACTTAGCACGTTCTTCCAATAAGTTCTTCATTTGTTCTGCGAAGGGATCAGTGAAAATCATATCAGAGGAAAGCAAAAAAAACTAAGTTTTAGAAATTAAACATTTGTGTGTCTCTCAAATATATATAAAAAAACAGTTAATTTATTTCACTCTTTAAACCTACTAGAATTTTTTTGCAAATCAGTTAATTAATTTATTGATTAATTTATTAAAACTGATCCAGAGCTGTATGCTTTGTATAGCTTCACAATTTTATGGATTTTTACTAATTTTTCTGGCAGTATTTTAACCTTACTTTTTTTCATTAAATATTCAGTCAACTCACATTTAAATTTTATTAAACTAAAATAATTTTTCGATTAATATGTGTACATATTTTATACAGAATGCAGTTAGTTGAAATTTAAATATATTTAGTTTTTGTTTTGGTAAAGCTGAATAAAATATATAACATTAAAAGATTATAATAAATATAAATATTGTTATTCATATTGTCTATCGTCGGTTCCATAAAAAGAACACGAATGTGCCAAAACACAGGAATGGAAAAACGAAAACTGTTAAACTATTTAAAAAAAAAAAACACCAATCACTAGATATTTGCAAATTCGGGGTTTTGTTATTGGATCGACATTAATTTTACCTTTAAAAATAGTTCTTCTTATGGTGGAAGAGTTTCTTACATGGTTTTTTTCTGTGTTTTTTTTTATTATATAAAACTTAGTGTAAAAATTATGAAATTGTACTACGATGAGCCCGAAAATATAAATAAAAAACATGCCTTTGTGACTGATCAGGCAAGTGCTGTAGTGCCTAAGAGCTTTTTATTGGGGGTGGGGGGCAATTTTGTTCAATAAAAAATTTGTTTCAACTGTGTATGTGCAGTAAAGTTTCTAATGACATTTTGAATTATCATTACAAATTTCGAGTACATTTTTAAACCCATGTATTTAAACATGTATATGATATTTTTCTTTTAATTATGTCTCTCTGAAGGGGGCATTCGTAGTACATGTCTTTTCCACTGCCATCTTCTTTTCTTTATTATTGTTGGATGTAGGTTTACTATTTGATTTCATAGTTTGTTATTTTGTTTGGCATATATTTTAAATATTTTTCTTAGGCATTTTGTTTGAAAAGTATCAAGTTTATTCTCTTGTTGTCTGGTTAGCTTCCATGTCTCACTACCGTAAAGTATGACTGCTCTTACAGTAGTATTAAAAATATTAATCTTAAGTTAATGCTGCCTAACTTCCAGATAGCTGACTTGTACCATTCGTTATTTGAATAGAAAAGGACTGTTTTTCAGGAGTTGCTGGCTTTGATGCTGTTTAAAGTAGGCTTTTTTTTCGATCAAATATAAATGTGATCGATACTATTCTTTGAAACTTATATGGTATTATTGGAAGAGTATATTAGGTCAATGACTTATGGTTTCTCCAGTCTAAATTTTTGTAAAGTTATTTATGTAAAATACAAATATTTTCCTAACACATAAAACTTTGTAACTGTTTTTAGACATTGATTATATTTTTACTTAGGTTATTTTGAGATATACAGTTCAGTAAGTTACAACTAAACTTTATCAAACTCGTGGTGTAGCAAATAAGGTAATGCTAGCGTGCTTTATTTTTAAAGTATTAAAACAAAAATTCAATTCAAAATAGTGGTTAAGTTTAGTGAAGAAAAAAAGAATCACTTATTTTTTTTAAACAGGAAAATTCAAACAATACTATAGGTTTCATGTTCCATAAAACTCATTTGAAAACTTGAGCTGAATTTGCGTATTACGCTAACTTGGTAGGCTATTAATAATATATAAGGCAACGTAATTCCCCTACCCCACTTTTACGAAGAAATGTTTCTATTTATAATTCTTTTCGCAATAAAACATGTAGCCCTTTAAGACCGAACTATTACGATCGTGCGGGTATAAAACAGAATGCTCAAGCTTTTCAAAAATATTGACACCAAAGCAGCTGACTTGTACCATTCGTTATTTGTATAAAAAAAAATCAATTTGTTGTTCAGGAGTTGCTGGCATTGATGCTGTTTAACCCTCTAATGCATGAATTTTTCTTTTCATCCAAAAACAATATATATGTATCTTTAATACTCACACATTATGGGAAAAATACTAAAAAAAAAATTAACTGCATTAGAATTTAAATAATTTCAATTTTTAAATTTTTTTTCCATATGACAAAAACCAACTGCAAAATTCCAATTTTGATAATAATGACTAGAAAACTACTAAAAATATTTCAAAATAACCCTTTTCAACTATGATTAATTTTTCAAAACAATTTATTAGTATTTAGTACTAATATTATTATTCTTTGAATGCTGCCAAAAACGTAATTTCACTAAACTAAATAACCTCACTCTTTAATTTTGAATACACTTTTACTACTGTCATCTATGAGGATTATTTGTAACTAAAACTTTAAAATGAAATGTAATAGATGAAAAAAACACAGATTCGTCTAGGACGAGCTCTAATTTAATAGAATAAAGTGGATTATGTCACTTGTTACCAAACGGTAACAGAGGGTTAAAGCATTTTATTCGATTAAACTTAGACTCATAAACTTAAATCAGCGCCATCTGATCCCCAGTCTTATATATCTAAACCGCAGTCCAGTGACAATACCAACACGTGATCATTAGTACTCGTGTAGATTTAGTGCAACGATAATTCAAACTAACCCAACCAACACCTGATCTGACACCAACGCTATCCTACTACTTAATTAAAATGTGAGAGGAACCTAAATATTGAACTCCACTGCAGCTTTATTGAGTAGGAACGTGTCATTACATATTTTAAATCATTAATGCAAAGAAAAAGTCTTCTGAGCTCATCTTAAATTTGTTACCATATTATTCTTTATGTGGAAATGAAAAAAAAATTACAAATTTTCAAAATCCTATCACTGTTAAAATATAGTCTACTGCACCGTATCTTCTTAAGGCTCAACTGTCCTATTTGCTTTTTAATATTTAATAAATAGCTACGCATTTTACTAAATATTATATATTTTCTTCAAACTTGTTAAAAAGATATGCGCGAGCCATCAAAATCCCCTGTCTATAAGCCGCGTGCACTTACTGCACAATCCGGAACTGATTTTTAGTGTCAGAGTACAAGTACGAGTTCGACTATACTATTGGTCTAATGTACTGAACTATTAAAGGTTCTAAATTCTAATTTAGCCAAATGGTTTTAGATGGGATGACATATCTTCGTTCACTTTACAATCAATTACAAGAAAATGTATTAATATTAGAAAATAAAATAATTGACTTTAAAAAAAAATTGATACCACTGATTTGAGAAATATTTTATTATGAAATAAATCATTGAAGAACGTTTAATTACAACAGGAATTGTGTTTTTTGACTTTAAGCAACTGCATTTAAAGGCAGGAAATCATAAATAACGAGAAATTTATACTAAATGATGCAACAAGCTATAGGAAAAACTTTTGACTTAATTTTTTTAATAAAAATTCCCACTTATACGTTTTAAATTTAAACCAAATTGATTTTTCCACATTGAATTCGTTTATAATGCAAGAAATAAATGCTTTTGAGGATATTTTATTTAGAAAAACTTCTTTTAATTTTCAATGTAGATAAATAAAAAAACATTCTCATGCTCATGTTTTATAACGTCCTACGTTCTTTCATCACGCTAACCAATTTCTCCTTCTAACGGTAATTTCAGATCATAGTTCATCCGTTCTCCGCTAGAGGGTCTGTCGTTGATATACCTGTGTCTTTATTATTTTCCCCCTTTGGGGTTCTCCATTGTAAGGTTTTTTTTTTCAACGATTCCGTGACTTTTTATAAGCTATTTTTTTTTCGGATGGCCTTTGAAAGTGCTTTTTTTTTGTATTGGGAATGTGGAAGTAATAGGTTTTGTTACTTTAATCTTATGAATCGGATGATATATCACAATTGTATGTTGTAAAAAAATCAATATATAAAGACGAGTTTTTTTCACCAAATTGGATTTGAAATAAATTTTGTTTAGCATACGAACTTATTGAATATGGAATTCACAAATATTTTGAAGTCCTTTATTATTTTATTCAATATTTATTTCTTCTTAAAATAATTATTTAATTGTAACTTGTATAAAATTTGTTGAATTGTTTTTTTCCTGTTAATTACAAATAACGATCAATGTATGTAAGCAATAAATTTTTAAACGATTTCTTAATAACAATCATTTGGCTAGCATATTAAAGTTAATATGCAGCTTTACATTGACTGATCTTTTCATTGAGTATAATATAAGTCTTTATATCACCAAAAACATTTTTCTCATTGATTACAATACTCATTATAATTCACTAAATGCGTTTTATTCGTCTTTTAATTTATTACACCTACTTGATGTAATTGATACCCCAGTTTTAGGTTATTGCCTATTGTCCCACCTGATATTCGTTTTATGTCGTACAGATTGTTTATTAGCATAACAACATCTGATTTTAATACCAGTAACACCTTAATTTCTGAATAAAAACTTTTAATTAAATCTTTTAAAATTTGGTTTTAGTAAAAATTAACTGACCCTAAAAAAACTATTTATAACTTCTATGAACTTCATTTGTCTTACTTTTTTGTTTAGATAAACTTAAGCAGAAAGCTTATTTTTACGCGGCGAATTTACTTGCCAATCCTCTAAATGGTTTAACAATAGAATATATTTTTAACAGAAAAAATATAAATAAGTTTTTCAAATAAGAATAACTAACACCGATTCCTAGATTAATCTATTCGATAAAAATTTTTGGGCATCATATCGGGAAACATAAGTTTTTTAAAAATTTCCTCACTGTCCCACGTTGATCCACGCTTATTTATTTGTTACAAATAATTTACTATTTTGAACACATAATAATTACATGAACTTGTATTTACCGCAACTTGTATGAAAGTATACAAAAAGATTTTTTATTTTATGACAAAAATGATCATATTCAATTTTGAAAATTCTGCAAGGCAAATTTGCTGAAGTGTAAACTTTTTTTCACTTATACATAGTATATATCCTTCCTTTCACCAGGTTTTAATATTTTATTCGAACGACATACACTGAGAAAAAAATACTGTAAACATACAGAAATTTTTTTAAATAATATTACAGAAATAACCAATTTTAAATTTTGTAATTCTGAACAGAAATCCTCATTTCTGCAGTTACAAAAAAAATTCTAGTATTTGCACGTGCTTCCAACCAATCGTGTTCTTCTACATGAAGTTGCGCGCGAATCGCCACTAAAGTTTGGCCTCGATCGTGATTCGAGGCACCTATCGCCATTTTAAATTTATAACTTAGTTGATTGTTTCAAATGAATTTCACTTATCATTTCCTGACGATCTGTGTGCCGAAATAGCAAAGTTGAGAGAGCGTTAGACTGATCTTCTAAAAGTTCCTGGTTCGATCCCGGGTTTCGGCAGTCTGCTATTCCTCTGTAGTATAGTGGTCAGTACCTCCGCCTATCACGCGGGAGACCGGGGTTCGATTGCACGTCGAGAAAGCAGATATTTTGTTTTTATTTGCAATTGCACGAAAAATGTGGTATCCATAAAATTGTCTTGTATAGTTACAGAAACATTACTTGTGTGGGATACACAAAATAGTTCTGTAAATCTACATGATATATACATGTAATGCTAACAAAAATATATTATGTGTGTTACAGCACTATTTTTAGTAATTATTTACTATAAATTTCCTAGGAATTTTTTTTTTCATTTTTTTTTGTAATGGTTAATGATTTTTTTTCACAGTGTACACATTGTGCATTGAAGTATATGTTTTAACTAATACTATCCTTCACAACCAGGATATTTGATAAATTTTGCCGCAATTTTTGATCAGCAATGACCATAACGTGCATTGAATACTACTTCCACTCTACAGTAAACAGCTTTAGCAGCAGCAACAGCTTTGCTAGCCTGGTCTATAGGCTCTTACTCGAGAAAGTAAGGAGCGAAGGGGTCAAACAAAGAACACACAGCTTTTTATCTATAAAAAACTATTTACAAATAAGATGGCGTTTGGAACCACAATGTAAATTTATATCCTTCAACAAAATATCAATTGAGCAAGAAACGTAATAAATGAATTCCATCCAACTTTATCTACATTAAGTGCACTTACATAGTTACATCGAACTTCTTAATCGCTTGCTTCTATCTAATAAGATCCCACCCCAGCCATTGATAGTATTTTCTCCGCAACAGCTGACATCTATGGGTTCCCTTCGCTATGTTTTATGAGAGTGGGCCTTGGATGAAAAACGCACACGGATTGACGCTGGAAATGGCTACGGGACATTCTTTCCTCTCTGCCTCGTAATTTACAGCCAAGGCTTCTGGCAGTTATTGCCTTCATTAACCTTGTTCCTGGACAGCGAATTAAACATTCCTTAAAACATAGGGGAGAGTTCTCTCAAGCGATACGTTGGGGGAACGAATTCTTTTGCGAGGGTGAAAAAAATTACATCGAGATGCCTTCGATGGCAAAATGTAGAAAACGTCTGTTTTATTACGTATATATAACAACTTCATCTTGATAAGTTTGGGAAACTTGATTGCGGGATGTCTTTTGTTTTGAATCGTTTTCTACTTGATTAGGTTCCTGAGTTTGTTTAAAGGTTTTATGGGATTGCGTCAGTAACTATTTTTATGTTTGGTATAGAGTTAACTTAAAAAACAGTAGAGTCGTAAAAATTAGTGGAGAAGCAGATTTATGCAGAAATATTTTCTCTCGTTTTCATATCCTTCCTTATTGGCGCATTTAAACAAGCAATTAAAACTGAAAAAATCATATTGTCTGCAGTTGGCTTTTAGTTTAATTTGAACGTACAAAGTTATAAATTATTTTGCTTCAATTTTTTATTCATTATTAATTTAATATGAAGTCACCTTATTTTACCGTATTTCAATTGCAAATTAAATACATGATGATTAAATTCTTTTAGGTGAAGAAAATATGTAGAGTTCTGTTCATCCCAAATAAATAAATCTTCTATAATTTGAAAAATATTCAAATATATATAATTAAATTCGTATTCAATATTATGTTTTTGTAAAATTATTTGTTCGAATACTTTAACACTCGAAAGATTTCTTAATAACGATTTCAGTTCAAGTTCAAATGAATATAAACACCTTTTATTTTTCAACTAATAATATTCACATTTAGAATAACCTCTCTGTTCTGAACAATACAAATCAACATAGCACATTTAAACCTTAATTATTATTGTAATATAAAACTGCAAAAAAAAAAATTGCAGGTCTTCTTCTGCTTTTCTTCATGCTTTTCTTCACCTAAAAGAATTTAATAAGAAACAGATTTTTTAATGAATGCATGTAAATAAGAAATTAAAATTACCTGTTCCTTAAATTAATGTGTACTTGAAAGTAATATTTATCTTGAATGACAAAATCAAATTGGGAAAAAGATATTCTAAAAGACTCAAAACAAAAATTAACTAAAAACACCTTCAACGAAATAGTTAAAACTAGTAAACAACTACTTTAAACGAGAATGGAAATGAACGACATTTCTAGAAACAATAATAAAAGATATAAATAATGAAAGCTGCCCCACCTTTCAAAGCACGTTTTCCTGTCTCTAGAACAAGGTGTTAAACACAAAATCAACAAATCAAGTCAAACGGATACAAGGAATAACATTACGCAATTCCTTATTTTAGACACTCTTACAAACCTCTGTCATTAAATATGGCCACTATCTTTGCCACGATAATTATTTAAATTTAAACAATGCTGTTTTCTGAAACTAAAACTATTCCAGTAAACGTACATTATCGAGTCAAGGCGACTTTTTCTTGACTTGATTTCAGCTTTATGGGATATTGTGTTTTTCTTTTTCATGTTTAAATCAGCAAGTCTTTCTTGTAATTCTATATTTTATGCACTTTTTTTAGTCCCCCAAGGCCAATACGAATTCATATTCCAATTTACATACCATTATTGGATTTATAAACATCACATGTCTCATATTTTTCGATTTTTTTTTACAATATAAAGAACAATAAATGTATAATAAGATACGAAAGATGTTTGGTTTGGAGAGATGCCAAAAAAGTTAGTATAATAAGCTAGGAAACAATGAACTTTTTTCTATTCGTTTCTTGTTTCACATAACATATTTTTTTCTCATTTATTATATGGCTTCCTGGTGTTGAGAAATTGCATCATTTGAAAGTGTAATTTCTTCTATGAGGATTCTTTGGTGTGATATTTGAGGTTGTCTTTTAACACGTAGTGCGCCGGTTTTGAAAATGTGTTTTCTAACAAAAACCTTGGGTAAACATTTTCAAAAATATTATTTTCTGAAATATAATGATTGCATACTGAATTGGTTTATTTTTAAATTGAGCTTTTATAGATTTTGTTTTAGTTATTTTAAAACAATTGATACTTTTTTTAATCACTCGATGCTGAAATTTATTTAAAAAAATCAATCGACAAAAAAATTGAAAATCTTAATTCGATAAATTGTTTAAAACACTTTAAATTATGTTATAATAATGAGTATATAAGCCAAAAAAACACACTTTAAAGAATAAATTGTAAAAATTTTGAATTTAATTTATCATTGTTTAAATTAAAATTTAATAGAACTGAGGTTTAGCATTGCTAGGTCGGTCCAGATGCAGAGAACTAAGAGGTTAACAGAGTCGTTCATGTGATCATTTGGTTATCGCCAAGAGATGTGTCCAGTTGCCAGGGTTGGCGTTTATTCACCACAGGCTTCCTTTTCGGCTTCGCCAACGGCCCGAAAAGGAGCCAGCAAATCAAGAATGAAATTTCTTTAACATAAAGTTTAGAATGATGACGTTTTAAAAGCATTTTAAAATTTAATTTTCTATCACCTCTAAATGAATCATAAAATAGGCAGTACATAACGTTACATTGAATAATCTAGTACTTCATGTTAAAACTTTTTCGGTTGTTCCATATCTTGATGTTATTATGATAGATGTTTTATATCTATTTTGTGATTAATAAATGATGTGTTCGTTGAATTAAGGATAAATAATTGTTCTTAAGAAAATTGTTTTTGAAATTAAGCACTTATACTCGTTATTTCAAAATATAATTTAAAAAATTGAAGGATAAAATGGTTTGTAGTTAGTTTTACCTGATTTCAACCCGTATAAATTAATTATACATGTCGGTATGATGGATAACCAATTCTAATCATTTTTAATCATTTATTTTTTATATTTTCAACTCTTACATTTTTAAAAGAACAAATTCATTCATTTCATTTGAAATTATATACTCGGTTAAATCAATTGCAAAAATTAATTAGTAAAAAACAAGAATCTCAAACATAAGAAATCTACTGTTTTCTTTATCTAACCACCTCGTCTGGGAACTGATTAGCTTCTCCTTATGTCTATATGTTAGATAATAGATCACTTTTTCAACTATTGTTACCTAAACGCTTTTTACTTATAATTAATTTGTTTTAAAAAAGAAACGTCCACTCTTTGATTTCCTATTTCTAAATCATTGCTCATAAAAACTTGCTTCAATCCTACAAAAAAAAAAGAAAAACGTTATTATATATGTCTGAGAACTTAATTACAACTTCTATATGATAGATAATTGACCACCTTTTCAAATATCGCAATCCATCCGGCTTTTTTTTTCACGTAGCTTGTTTACATTTATCCATTTCCGTTTGTCTTTTTTTTCCGTTTGTTTGTTTCTACCCCTTTGAATACGCCATATGTGGGACGGGCCACGTCTAAGTTTCGCTATTGTTTGGCTCATGATCCTGTATTGGACAGGATGTAACAAAGCCCTAAGGAAGATATTGTTTGAAAATAGAATGGATGTGTTTCATCTGGGTTATTATTTGGATCCCGTGAAAGTTTTCTTGAACAGTTGGCGTACATATAGGATTTCAGACTTTTGAGTAGTTGTTAATGCAGAATGGCGGAGTTACATCTGGGGTTTTAAGTTTGATCTTTTGACAGATTTTCTTTAACAGTTGGCCTACATAAGATTCAAGTTCTAAAATGTTTCAAATCTAAAGGGACAACTATGTTTAGCTTTTAGTAAAGCATCGACCGTAATGATTTGATGTAGATACTAATAATGGTTTTCTATGATATTAACCTTGTATAATAATTCGGCTTCGACAGTAAAAAACTGGATCCCATGTCTCTCACTTTTATGTTAAATTAGGTGTATATAATGTCCCTTTGTCAATAAGCAAATTGAATGACAATGTCACGACCTTTAAACTTGAGTTAGCATGTATATTTTTTGTTAAAGCAAAATACCTTAAACTAAAATAAAGAGTAGATTTAAATTTCTTAGCTTAGTGACATTGTTAAAAATTACAACAGTAAAAGTCCGTAACTGTCAGAAGTTTGCATTCAAAATCTAAGATAAAATCAGCACGAATAAGTCTCAATACCAGTTGTAAATGATAAATTTTAGGTAAAGATAACTCTTAAAACTACTATTTATTTATTAGTTGTTATATTTAATATGGTTTAAGTGGTTTTTGTTCATTCAATTGTTTTGCAGTTATAAAAAATATAATAAACAACGCAATCTAATAATTTACTGTTATTAGTCAATATCATTTACTAAATACCTGTAAAAAATTTAAACAGTAACATTAACTTTCGACATTCTTTACAGCCCATGCTTGCTTTCCTTTATCTACATTACATCACTTTATTTGTAATTCACACTCCCTCGTTTCGTATTCCATTTAAGATGTAAACGGAAGTAACAATCGTGATTGTTGGATTAACTAAGTTTAATGCGGCATAATCTCATTTGGTTTTGAATCGCTCTTGAATAAAACTTTGACCTTAGTCCCAATGAGGTCTAACGAGTATCTTTTGTATTTATAAAAGGCTTTTAGAAGACGAAAGGGTATGGCGTCCTTTTTGATGGGTTTGATCATAGGTCCTTTTTCTGCTATGATGCAGGCATTTAGTTGAGTTATATCTTTGCAGTATTTTTTTAAATCTTTAACTTCATTTTCTGAAGTCAAGTTATTGTCAGATGAATTAATAAAGTTTATATGCTTGTTTTATTTAATGAAATATATTTTTAATTAAAAAAATTTAAACGGAAATTATTTTTAGTTTTCTCTTTTCTAAATTAAAAAACTCAAATTTAGTTACCATAAATATGAATAAAAAAGTTTCAAAAATCATTATATATACTTGTGAATTGTAAGTAAAAAATTATTTTAACCATTCTTAATGCCCATCGGAAAACCTTTCTAAATATGTGGAGTACTAAGTCCTAACGCCACGTAGCTTACCATGTCGCTCAAAGGTTGCGTTGGGTGCTGGTCCACGGGTCGACATCGTCCCTTGAGAACCGCTGGAATTTGCAAGACGTACGTGGCTGTGTTTAAGATTCTTTTTCATGCTACAAGTACCCCCCCCCCCCCCAGCTGGAAAACATCCAGTAACATTCCTAAATATATATCTTATCGTCACATCGTCACTTGAAGAGGGTTCAAAATTACTTGACTGTGTTAAAGTTCTATGGAGGCTAGAAATAGACAGCCGGAACACGCAGAAGCTAACCTAATATTGGGGGCCGGGGTGATATGGTGGATTTGATCACATCACATTTACGCTAACAGTAGTACTGTGCCCAACTGTACCGGGTTTGATTCCCGCCTTCGTCCGGAGTGTACTTCTAGGCTACAGTAAAAGTGCTGTCCGTGTCTGTCTTGCTTGCCAAAGGTTAATAAGCGGGTCTCTGATCAAGCACACAAACCATAAAATACATGTACCAACCTACCTAATCTAACCTTAAGGTTGCTTCTCATCATATGAGCTCTACCCTTTCCCCTCCTAATCTTGATCATAAAAGATGGCTATTGTAGCTCTCAACACTCAAGAAGTGCAAGAGCATTTACCTCTATTAGATGCTACAAATCACTTTTCTTTCTGTCAAGAAGGGTTGTAAAATCGTATAGGGAAGAATAAAGCTTTTTTTTTTCGTGCTGTAAGAAAGGGAGGAGGCTAATCGGCTTTCCAAAATACCCCCAAAACACAAAGACTATTTTTTATCTCTTCTATTTTATGTGTTTTCTGTTTGTTTTCTTTTCCTTCTTATTTATAATCCTTTGATTAAAATAGTCTAGCTGATAATGGGTCAAGTATAACTTTCAAACAGATTTGTGGGGAAAAAACGCATTTGTTGATTAACTGATATCTTTTCTTTGTGTTTTTAAGGAGTGAGATAATATGTGAAATGACCTCAGGTTACCTTGAAATGCGTTAAAAATGACAGCGAATTATTAAGATTTTTTCATAGCGTTGTAATTATTATTGTTTCGGATAACAAAAGGTAGTTGTTGTGTATTTTATATAATCACTGTGTATTTTTTTGTATTAATAGCTAGCTGTCTTCGTAAATGAACTCATTAAGAATAACTAAGTACAAAAATCTTTTTATATAGCATCGACGATTGCCTAAAGAAAGTTATATTCACATGAAAAATGCAATAACCCTTTTTCGCTTTTCGCTTTTGCTGAGTAAAAATGAGACAAAGTAACTGTTTTTTTTTTTTTTTTTTTGCTGTGTAAAAAATGTATGCAAATATTTTGGTATACTACTAAAAATTTATATGCCTAAGTAAAAAGGTCAATTGAGAAAAGTTATAGCATAAGCCAGTTTTTTTTTCCTTTGGATACATATTTATGAATAACTTTATTGTAAAACATAGAGTGTAATATAACCGGATTAAATGAAAATAAATTTAAAAATGCGTTTATCCTTAATGTCTCTTTGTAATAAAAACTTCGTGCACATAATTTTGGGACATATTTGAATGGAATGTACTCTTTCCGCGAAACACTAATAAGTATACAAAGACAACTCTCATCATGAGTTAAATAATTTAAATGCATCAGCCTCATTTCGAAAATATGCGTAATCATAAAAAAAACTTAATATTTCCTTTGTTGTAATATGCAAAACAAAATTTGATCTATAAGGAAGTAATGCGCAGACGAAATTACTTTGTGGCCATATTTGCATCTCTGAAAAAATTACTTTTTATAACCAGCAATAAAATGTGAGGATGTTCTGCTGTATTTTTTAAATAATAACCCAATAGATAAAACTTCATTTGTAAGATCAAAAATTCTACTTCAATTGCATAAAAAGTAATTTCTTACTTTAAAATTTTCACAATTCAATCTTCACTATTTTTAAAACAACAAAAAAAATTTCACGCAATGTTATAATTTCATCCTCATTGAACTGAGAATTTTAAATTGTTTTTTTTAAAAAAAACTAGAAATTTAGGAACATTTCAAATATAAAAATCGATGACAGTTGCAAAACAGCTTTTTTATCGAGTTATAAAAGTTTTTACTTTTATATTGCATAGCCTCTCATTTAGAATACAGTTGAAATTCCATTTTACCCATATATACATGCAAAGTAACAACTTCAAATCAAAATGATGTACCTAACATCTGACAGTAGTGCTTTGAAGAGATTTAGTAATTGTTTTTCGTACAGGACATTAACACAATGTCATTTTGTTTACTTGATATCTCTGATACACTGAAATTTGCTCTGAAAAACCTTGAACCATTCGCATTCGGATTTATTTAGTATAAAAAGCTTTGTAGAAATGTAATTTGTTAATTTAAGAGTAGAGAGTACAGCAATGAAATTTTACTTAAATAGAGCTATTTAGCAATATAATACATTTAATGAATGCCTTTAGGCCACTGCAGTTTTTCTTAAGACCAGTCTAGTAATGTAATGTAGTATATAATGCATTAACTACGAATAGTGTAACACTCAAGCCTTTTATCTAAAAAGGGGTAGAGCTTTCCCTATTTGATGCTGGAAAAAAATGATATTGAGAGCCGCCTATATGATATGGTGCCACAAAGAAATGGCTCTTAGTTCTAGGAAATATGTCGAGTCTGCAAATGCTAAGCAGCCCCGTTAGAAAAAAATGATGGACGCAGTATCACTCACAGATCTTTAGGAGGAAATATATCACTGAACAAAAGCAGTGCAATATGAATGCCAATTTTCTTACTTATTTCATTATCAATAGCTAAATACTCTACTCATTTCATTCCTTGTCCTTAATATTCAAATAAAATTTCATTGTTGCAGAATTTGAAATCGCAATATATTCATCACAGGGGAATTCCCGATGCACGATTTTTCTCCTAATACTTTAATTTAAAGAACAAGTGTATGAGTAAATCCATGCAAATATTACTCCTTTTTATAATTAGCTATACATTTCCACTTATCCTTAATACTATATTTTATTTTCCAACAGTACTTTCCAAGTCCCAAGCCATTGCGTTTATTTTAGGCGATTCCAAGCAAATGTTTAAAAATAATATTCTTGCCCAATCCTTTTGGCATATTTTTTTTCTCTTGTCTATTAATTCTTTTCTACTGACAAATATCGCCAACGATGCTACAGCACGGGAAGACTTAAGAATTATACAACTGACAAGTCTTAATTAGAAAATAAAGTGTTTCCTGCACTTCCCTGATGCAATGTTGTTTTACTTCTTTGCTTAGTTTGGCACTTAGTTCCTTACTTTTTGCGTGAAAGAAATAAAATGGAAGTGCACATTAATAATATTTTGCTTTGGTGCACTAGAATAAGTCTTGTATGTTTTCGTGAGATAATTAAGCGCTGAATAATGGGTTTTGTTAATGCAAACAGTGATTTTTCTTACAAATCTTGAGAATACAAAATGCACAGTCTTAGTTAATAATTTTTAAAAAAACGAATAACATATAATGAACAATAATATTTTGTGAAGTAATCTTGATTTTTTTACGAATTTCACATATCAATGGTCAAACTACGCAAATTAATCACCATCAAATTCCACAAATTTAATCTTATTGGTCATTATATCCGGATTTACACCTGATATCATACTTGCACCGTTCTTCCCAAAGTGCTGTCATTAACTCGATTAAATACGAATATTTTTTTTTTATCATCACACAGAAATGGGTTCGCATTGTTAACTTTACCAATTAACAAATATTCCATATTCACATGTCAAACTGTATTACTGCATTTCTTCTTTTAAATTCCAAATTGGCTACAATTACAATGGCATCAGTATAAAATTTTAATTAATTGCTTCGGATTTTATGTCATTTTATTTATATTAACATAACAAAATGTAACCAATTACAAACCATAATAAAAATGCATATTTACATTACTAAGCAAAGTCATCCTTTATTCAAATCGATTCGATTTTTTTTTTCAACTCACAAATCAAGAATGAAACATATTTACGAACTTTGACATGGTGTAATACAATTCAACGTATCTCATTTACTCAGATATAGAAACAAGGTTTACTTTGGTACAGAATCTAGGCAGAAGTGTTATAAAAATGTAATTTTATTATATTTTCTTAGTTAAACCGATGTTATGAACAAACACACAAAATGTACAATCACAAATATACAAGACTCGTGCTCTTTAAAAAAAAAAGTGCTATTGCAAAATCCTTGACGGACTTACTCGTATTTGGTTAATGTGATAGCCATGTAACCCATATTCAGTCATTTTTTAAATAAAAAGCATTTAAAAATTAATTTTTAACTAAATCCACACGGCAGTGTAATTAATAATTTTTGTTAATAAGTATGGGAAGTTAACTATCAAAACTTTATAAGTTGAACCTTTTGCTTCCTGATTCTCAATTTTCTAAATTTTCTCTCTAGTTTCTAAAAAATTATATTTTAGTTGATACATTACTTACATACTCGCTGCTGTTTTTCCTTTTCTTCGAGTTGAATACTTTTTTTTGCCTTGATACAAGGGACAAATAGCTCCGACATGCCTTGCAAAAAAAATTACCGATTTGTTTTTTTACTTAAATTTGGCAGTTTGTTTTATACTTTAGAGATTATCTTTAAGCAAGTCGGTGTAATGTATTGACCATTGACATAGCATGTACCCAAAAGTGGATACGTGGTTCATTTAGTGTAAAATAAATTTTTGATAAACTTGCTGTTTGCTATTATGTCAAATAAAGGAACCAATCTAACCATCTTTCCCAAAAATAACAAATCGCTTTTTCTCCCATACCCACATGGTTATTAGTATCTTAACTGTTTGTGACTCCGCGTATTCAATTTGATTATTTGCGGAGCACGTTAACAAAACGAACTCTAAAGCAAAAAGAATTTACCTTTTTTATTTCATTTGCAAATTTCGAAGTTGTTTTCGCCAGAAATGCAAACGATCCATATAAACGTTTATTGAATTTGAATACGCAGCTTGGAGTTTGGCTTTTGTTTACCACCGGAGAAATCATTTCTATCCTTTAGTTTGACGAAGTGTTAACTCTAAATAGTCTGATTTGGATTAATTCGAACTTTAACAAAATAATTATAACAGAAATTTGTGACGATATAAAATTTTATTTTTTGTAGCTTATGATTTTTCTTATAAAAAAGTAACATCGTGTGGTTTGTTAATATTGATTTTTTTTTCATGATTTTGTAACACAATCAATAATCGTTTTTGGGGAAATATCAGTTGACATTTCGTCAAGCCAAAGAAGTTGTTTGTAAAAGAAGGAATTTCTCGAGTTAATTTTTATGCCAATTAACCGGATGTTAATTAGAATTTACTAGATTTAAATTTACTTTTTCTTTGCTGGCATAATTTGAAGACGGTTATTCATCGACGTAATATCCAGCGTATCACGGCTAGTGAAAATGCGTTTTCTTAATAAATTTCTTTTCATTTGGGCCAAATGTCATGCATACATTTGGAAGAGTCACATATGTTTATTGCTTGAGGTACATTTCAAAGCTAATATTTGACAAAGGGGCTTGTAGATTTTCTTTCATTTGACAAAAATAAACTAAAATTGTCATGCTGATTCGATGGACGATAAAAATTTATTCTGGTAATACATTTCAAATTCTTGAGTGTTTATACTTGATTCTAATTTTATAAAAACAAAAAGTCAGTGACACATGTTAGGTTTGGTGTTTGCAGATAAATGCATGAATAATAAATAAAATGGTTTATTGGGTTTCTAAGTTAATTAATAATTTAGATTGAGCCTTGTTAACTCATATTTAAAAATTATAAACTAAAAGTAATAACATATTTTTAAACAAAATGTATTTTCTTCGTCAATTCCATTTGTTACTGATTCAACTGGTTTAAAAATTAAAACTAATATTGTGTCATGGATTCTATGAGTAAACAATAATAACACTCAAAACATTCGAGAGTAAAACCTGAAACATAAAATTTTGTGAATTTTCAGTATGTTATTTTAAATTTAAGAAATTGATAAAAAAAGTTTTTAATTCATAATAATAGAAACATTTATACTATTATAATTTTATTTAAAAAAATTACATTCTTGGGTAGAAGGATACCTTTATGTGTATTGGGAGACATCAAAAAGAAATCTTTCTAGGTTTATAGCTTTTTTGGAGGATTTTTTTCTGTTTTAACAAACTACCCTTCAAAATTTTTACTCTAATTTCAGAGAGAAGAGTCGTCTGTAATAAAATATCTACCACTAATACATTGACAATCTTTGAACAAATACACTGCTCAAACAATTAGAGGAGCGCATGGTATTAAGACCCTTTCAGGTGGCGCTAATTTAAGGTTATGAGACTAAAATGTTAAGAGTTTTACCGGAAAAGTTGACTAAAACAGCATCAATGCCCTTGGGTCAGTTGAAATGTACACTGTTGAATACAACGGAGCAATTTTTTAATTGAAAGTTGATTCATTAAAAATTGCGAAATTTTTTTAAAAGTGTCCCTAAAAAGAGACCCAGGCATTAATAGGTTAAACCCCTTCACCCCCAAAGATTCCATTTTGAAATAATCAGCTATTTTTTTTCTCACTAAGAGCTCATACTCATTTATCGTTAGATGGAAGTATCATATATTTTGAAGAATTAAATAATGTTTGTTTTAACTAAATGAAAATATGAAAAACATGGTAAATACAATTCTCTCCCAAAATATTTTATGAAATAAATTGACCCCGAATTCTATGGGCTTGACTCTTAAATGTTTAAAAAAGGTTTTAACTTTTTTTAAATAAAGTTTTGAGGAAATTATTGTTATAATTTATTCAAAAGTAAGTTAAGATTAAAATACCCCCCCCCCTTAAATATTAGTTAAAAAGAATTTTTTTTCTCCCTGTTTCTTCAAATTTCGTTCTGGATGCATAATGAATCTATTTCACAAATTTTCTGTTTTTATAAATAAAAATAAGAAGTTGGAACTGAAAAGGTTAACGAAAGTACTCAAAATGCTCCCCTAATTGTTTTGAGCAGTGAACATTGAAACATTATGTTGTGGCTTCTTTATGCAGGTAGGTTCTCCTAAGGCATAATTTGTATAAAAAAATACAAGATTTTGAAATCAATCATAACGTTAACATTTTCAAATTCATAAGATATCCTCATAAATTAAAAAATAAAACTGGTATTGGTAATCTCGCATAGATTTTGTAGTTTTAGTAGTGTTAAAAGCTTCTATGTAATAAGCGCATACTAGAGTGGGTATAGGTAAACTGCAATAACCACAGCAATGAATTGAAGCATTATTGCTCTAAAATAATCAGCCTCTCACTATACTTCTTTATAGGTTAGAGTTATTGAGTGTTTGCAATAACAGTCCAAGTCAATAGTCTAGGTCCCGCAGTTTACCTGCTCACGGCAAGATATTTTGATCACATAACCACAAATGATTAAGTAATTATCGATTAATTTGTCTTTCCTGAGGACTCAAGAATATTTCAAAAATTAAAAAAAGTCAAGAAATGTATAGCAACGTTATACATTTCCTTCAGGGTAAGAGCATCGATTTCACCTTACGAATTGTCATTTGTTGAGTCTTTAGTCTCACCATAAAGAAAGAATTTTTAATTATAAACGGGTTTGGTATATTAATCGATTTGATTGTACAATGTGTTTAATAAAGGAACGTATTAATAAGGTAAAAAATAATTTAATCGAAACTTTGTTCGGGTTATCTTATCATATAATCTTATATTGATGACCAAAGTTACCTTTAAATTGATTTTACATTTAGAGAGAGGTTATATTTACTACAACTGACTCTACATAGTGAAGTTTTTCAATGTGCTGAATTATAATATTTTTACCAATTTGTTAATGGTTTTTCTGTATGCAAATACTTATATTATTTTTTCTCTTTTAGGTAAGAATTATCACAAATTTAATGGAGAAGCCAGCATAAATCCATAAAGAGATGTGTTTCGCACAAGAAGTTTTGATGCAAAGTGAAAGAAGATAAGCAAAAATTGATAAAAATGAAAATACAACAAGTTTAATTTAATGTGTGATGATTTTTTTTTTAATGTAAGAAAACTTTCGTGTTTGAAAAAATACACTATAAAACTTTTTTTCTCCCGAAGATAGAAATTTTGCTACCCTTTCCAAGAATAGTTTTATGCTAATTCATCAATTTTTTTACTAGAAAAGGCAAATTGTTTGTCCCAAATACCTCTACGATCATTTTCATTGTCAAATCGAAATAAAATTGTTGATCGAATAGATAAAATTAAAAAATAATCATACTTAGAGTACAGCAAAAAAATGTTTCTTTAATTTCTTCAATATACCTATACAACGAAAGTAAATAAATTTTCCATATGAAGATTTAAAAAAAAAATCAAATATAATTTAACCCATTTTATAATGCAATAAAAATATGCATTTTTTTTTACTTTTATCTATAATAAGCTACTCTATGTAGTGAAAAATCCATTATGTATTTACAGGGTGTCCCGAAATGGACTACTTGTTTTTAAAAATTAATAATTAAAAATATTATAGATAAATTTCGATAGTTCACTCCGTAGACCACAGCAACTGAATGTCAAAAATATGCGAGGACTTCCCTTTCTATCACTGTAGCAAAATAATATAACCCACTATTAAATGCAAATGCATTCTCTTCAACAAAGCCCTGCTTATACATTTTCATACCATACGTATTTTTCAAACAGTTATATGTTTAAAAGTATGGTTTGCAAGTGATTTTGAACGAAAAAAAACTTTAACATTTGATGATGTAAGAAGTTGTTGGTTTTCATTTTGTTGGTTTGATAAATACAAAAACGAGCTATATCAGGCATTTTTTTTCAATTCATAGTTCACTCGACCAGTGTTTCAAACTAAAACTGTCTTGAAAATACCAGATTTTTTATCTGCCCCTCTTGCAAAGAAATGTTAAATAATTTCTTTTAAGTCATTCGGCATCGATATTTTTGAAAAGCTTGAACAAAATCAATTTTTTAATAAAAAAATTAATGTTAATGAAAATTGTAAAATGTAGGTGCAAAGTGAATTCTACAATGGTTCACGTATAGATATATGTATAGTTTGTATGTGTACCTCCTTAGTGAAGAGGATAGATGATATTTTGTTATTTTCATTTTGACACAAAAGACTTTGCTGTTTTTACCATGCTATAAAACACAATTCTTTCCAATATAGTAAAAAAATACCTTTTCATGATGGACGCTATAATACATACTTACCTATATTTATCAACAAACAGATCGAAGCCTTCATTCATTATTGGTATTAACCAACTATTGCAATCATAAACGATAGATGTTTAACGATTCATAAAATGCAACTCCTATACGTTTGCATACAGAAGTCGGGATTTTAATGTCAAGGGCCGGCAACTGCTTGCAGTGACAAATGCTGAGGACCTAAACACATGCTGTCACTTATGGCTAAATGCTATCTAATGGCAGCTCGTTTAGAACCTTTCCGGATAATTGCCAGTATCCGTCTCCATAATAATGATTACCATTTAATAGCAAATGTTCAATTCTCGATAGGGCTCCTCGCTCTAAGAAGTTTACTTAAGCAGAGAACACACTTAATAACTTTGTTTGGGAAGGGGGTGATTTCTTTCGCTAGAAAAAACGATGCTTATTGAAACATTTTAGATGAAGTTTCTCTGCGTGAAAGGACTTCGATTATTGGTGCAGTTCAAATGGTCTTTGCTTTCTAATAGCCCCCGTTACGTACTGCGGAATTACTGTTAATAATTATTCACAGATTTGGTAATCTTCACGTGTGGTACGAATATACTTTTGTTAATTAAATATTTTGAAATCTGTAATAAAAATAGATATAATGGCTTAATCAGCAACTTGGTTATTATGTTTTTATGTTTAAAAAAATCTATCACGAGCATTACCCTTTTGAGACCGGCTATCAGATGGCGCTGATTTAATTTTAGGAGACTAAATTTAAGAGTTTTATAAAAAAAAAATTGCCTGAAGCACAAACAATGCCATCAACTCCCTAAAAACAAAGTCATTTTTATAGAAATACTGAATGGTACAAGTCAGCTGCTGCTGTATCGATATTTTTGAAAAAAAAAAAAGCTTGAACATTCTCTTCTTTTTTTTTAGCATTCTCTTTAAAACCGCACGATCGTGATTGCTCGGTCTTAAAGGGTTACATATTTGTTCTTTTAGGCGTTAAGATAATTTGTTGTTCTAATGATTAATATGCTTGTTAAATTTCTAAATATAATTAACCCATTAAGGACCTTTCAGGTGGCGCTAATTTAAGGTTATGAGACTAAAATGTTAAGAGTTTTACCGTAAAAGTTGCCTTAAACAGCATCAATGCCCTTGGGTCAGTTGAAATGTACACTATTGAATACAACGGAGCAATTTTTTAATTGAAAAGTTGATTCATTAAAAATTGAGAATTTTTTTTAAAAGTGTCCCTAAAAAGGGACGCCAGGCATTAATGGGTTAAGTCGTAATCAGGGGCATCATGATTATTGAATCAATGGCATTCGATTTTATAGTTCAGCTCAGCTTTAATTTACTAACACGTATCTATTTTTTCAGCAATAGCAAAATATGATCATTGGAGAATTTTAAGTTATTTAGTGTTAAATCTTAAACTGGTGTCGATATAACTGACAAATAAAATTTTGAAAAATAATAAAAGCGTTATTTCTCATTGATATTCTGTTAAGAAAGATATTTTTAGTTTAGTAATAAATAATATAATTAGTCAGAGTTCGTCTTTTTTAATTATTGAAAATATTATATTCTTCTCAAAAAAACATTTACAAATACATTTTAAGAAAAATATAATAAATAATTAAATAAAATTCATCTCAATTTTAAAAAAATTAAAGTAAAAAAATCCTTATTTAAAAGTATAAAAAATGTCAATGCCTTATCCTTAACCAGTATTACTTTCCATCAGACTCCGCAAACCAAAACAAAATATTTGTGGTGAAACTTTATAAATTCTTTTCCGTTAACACCAGAAAAATTACCCATCCACTACCATTAGGATGTTTTAGGACATTAATTCTAGAAATGCTGCGTTCAATTAGCGAAGCTGCCTGCAACAGACTACATTACTATATTAAGCACATAAAAAAAACTTCCCAACTCTGGATCTGGTCCAAACCGTTGATCGACGTTGTCTTATGCTTATGATAAATGGTTCCGTGACTAAATCTAAAGTCATGACTAAAGCTCTCGTCACTTTTGTTCTTGACTAACTAAAGGAAGTATTCGCACTATTTTTGCTAGTTAGTTTTGTGTAGTTTCTGCAGCCAAATAAACTTTCCAATTCCATTATCACTATGAGGTATCGATAAATTTGCCATACGTATTTTTAATTATAATTTAATAACTAATATTAATTGTTTGGTGGGCTAGTAAGCGAAGGTATTTTTTTTTAACTAACAGGCAGATAACCCTTTAAAACCTGCTATCAGATGGCGCTGGTTTAAGTTTATGAGACTAAATTTCAGAGTTTCATCGAAAAAATTCCTCAAACAGTATCAATGCCAACAGCTCCTTATTAAAAAGTCATTTTTTTATACAAATAAAGAATGGTACAAATCAGCTGCTTTGGTATCGGTATCTTTGAAAAGTTTTAACATTATCTTTTATACCCAAACGATCATGATAGCTCGGTCTTAAAATGATATCGGACTAAATAAGTTGCACAATAAACGAATTAATTAAGTTAATTTTTCTATTCAAAAATTAAGTTCAGAATGGTATTACGAAAGTCTTCGTTAAAGGATAACATATTCAAAATCTAACTATTTTTATATTGCATGTTTATCAATTGCTTTTCTGGGCTACGGATAAAGGTGAGTATGTTCTTAGTATAGTTTTGCATTTTTTTAGAAAAGATTCTTAATTAGTCTAAGTTAAAAGAATTATTTGGTTTATAAATTAAAAAACTAAATCATTTTTAAAGATGAATCAAAATCAGCGCTTGCTTTGGTTTGAATTATCGTCGCACTAGAGCTACACGAGGGCTATTGGCGACGGGCGTCGTATTTTAGAGCCACAGTCAGATGACGAGCCACACCTGAATAGGCACCCAACGCAACCGTTAAGGGCGACATCGTACGCAGCGTTGGGACTTTGAAGGATATTTAACGTGCACTCCCTTACACGGGGTATTATTCGTCGGACATTTTTGGCTACACGGGCCGTTTATAGGTCGGCAGCTATTTTGGCGATGCCCGGACCCGAACCTGGGACTTTCCGCATGCTAAGCGAGTGCTTAACCGACTGGGCTCCCCAGCCCCAAACCAGCGCTTGCACAAACAATATAAATTCTTTAATAATAATTATTGTTTCGATAACAAAAAAAAACATTTTTTTGTGAATTTCCCCCTAAAATATATGTTTTTGTTTGTCTGTAAAATCAAGACGTCTTAAAATCAAGAAATTATGTAAACTGGAAAGATTATTACAGAATAGAGATTGAATTTTAAAATATTATTAGCATTAGAAATAACTTATCATTTTGTCAAAACAGTTTTTTTCTGGCAAACTGTTGATGATAACATTCACATTAGCTTAGATGTTTATAAATAATGGTATCTTAATAATATTAAAATAAACTAACTTAAAAGCTTGTTTGGCATAAGTTAATGAAGAATATGCATGAATATTGAAACGTGATATTTCCCCCCTCATTTGAACTTGGTGTTGAATTAAGAGGTTAATGTGTAGCTCTGGTGTGTCGATCTTTCATCCAACCAATTTAATCATTTAAATTTGTTACTCTTTTAATAAAACTACGTTTAAATTTTATATAAATATTGTCAGCAAAAAGGAAATAAAAGCTTTTTATCTAATTAAAAACACAAAAATTAAAATAAACTTTAATAATGGTTAGAGTTTTCTTTTTTAGTTGTTGAAGTCATTTATCATTTTTAATCATCTGAATTGTTTTTAGTTAAGCCAATATATTTCTACATTTGATAAGATATTAAACGATTTAACTGTTTTGTTTGATTTTAATAGCGTAGAATTACAATAATAAAAAGTATTTAACTCTTTAAAGGATAATTAAAAGAGGCTTTAGTTTACAAGAAAAGTAAAATATTAGGGATGTTATTTTTTTCCAAAACAGCTTTAGTCGACGAAGATTTAACCAAACGTATAATTACTATTTTTATGCAATTTATAATTAAACATAATTTAAAGCAATATTTTTAAATGTATTAAAACACCATGAGCCTAATGATAGTAATCAATGAAATCTTTTTTCTTTTTTTTTTAATTTAGCCCACTTACGTTTAATTACTCGGTTGATATTTTATGTGTAAAATTCTTATAAAATGATCATTGTCGCAAAAGCTGGTATTCGAAATATTTAGTAAATATAATGGCAATATATTTGAGTTGAAATTTATTGTACATTTAGTTTGTTTCTTTAAAAAAGTAAATATTTTGTTATACCTAAACTTACCAGAACTCTTGTATAAGAATATCATTTAAAACTTACATCTCAATGATATTGGATCGTTGCGTTGTTGTAGATATATCTGTTTCATCTTGGTAGCTGTTTTTGCTAAAATGGCTTAAAAACTTGAAGTTTAAGTAGGGCTGGTTCATATCATGATTAGGAGTTGTCCGAGTAAAGTTTGAGGGTTTATTTTTTTTGCAAAACGGCGAACTAATCCAAGCAACGCACTCCTGTAAACTAATGTGGTTTTTCTGAAGGAATCGTTACGCACATTGTTTCCATGCGAAATCCCAATAAAAAAACATTATAGAGAAGATTTTTAGAGCAAATATCTGAGTTAAAATTGTTTTATTTTTTGTTTAGTATGGCTAAGTAGTTAAGTTTTAATATATTCAAGTTTTATTCTGATTATTTTTCTGACGTTATTTCGCAATGCTGTTCCTATGCTCCATTTCAACCAGGAAAAAAATAATTAGCATTTGTATAATGCACTAGTACAATTTTTAATAAAATATAATCTTACGAAGCCCCTTTTTCAGTAGGATTTGTAAAAAAAATTATTTACTGTATCCACGGCCTAGTGATTATTGAAGAGTTAAATAATCTTGCCCTCAATTTACTTCTAAAATTAGAAAAAATGAGTAGAGCGGAAAGGGCATATCCATTCACAATAATGAACAATTCAATGAATCTTAAATATTAAAGGTAATAATTCTATCACTTTTATATAATACAAAATGGCTTTAATGTAAAATATTAATGATGAAAAAGATAATTATTTTGAATAATAATAAAAAGTTATGAAATAGACTATTGTTGTTATAAATATCTATTAATAAATATAAACACCAGAATTAATTATAAAAATATATTTAAAATGACAAAGTGGCTTTATTTAAGTATGTATATTCGAACTTCTATGTTACTAACAGTAGCATATAGCGTCGCAACAAATCAGCGTTAATAAACAGCTAACATTTTGCTGTCCCGGAAGAAATTTTAGGGTTTTATGGTAGTAATTCTAAAAATGCTATATTATCTTAGCCCTTTAAGACTGGTTATCAGATGATACTGATTTATGTTTATAATACTAAATTTAACAGTTTTATCGAAAAAAATGCCTTAAACAACATCAATGTCAGCAATTCTTTAAAAACCAAGTACATAAACAAATAACGAATGGTACAAGTCAGCAGCTTCGGTATCGATATTTTTGAAAAGCTTGAACATTCTTTTTTACATCCGCACGATCGTGATAGCTCGGTCTTAAAGGGTTAAAATTATCGTTAATTAAAAAAAAATTTGGGTAAAATCCCTAATGAGAAATGATTTTAAATGTATTTTTTTTTTAATCTAGGTCATTTTGACTTTAAAGAGTACCCACTGAAATGGAATTAATTGTTCTCTAGAGTCGTGATTATTTTTAGTTATTTTTTTATTTTCGTGATGTTTATGAAATTTTGGGATAAAAAAGTAATTTACCATACGTCTAAAATACGCATGCACTCTGCGATATAAGACTTATTTTTCCAATACTGACTTTCAGTTAAATAAATTTTAGACTGACACTTGTCATGATTGTGAATTTGTCTACCCTTAAAAAATGTTGCAGTCACTAACGACGTTATTCGCACTCTCGAAACTGGCACACATTTTGATTTTCTGAAATCAAAATGTGTGAAAGATGTTTTCATGTTGCCGAAGATTCAAACTTCCTTTATTTAATTTTCTAGTTGTTACATTTAACACTGTTTAAATGTAACTTATTTAATTTAATAGTTTTAGTGCTATATCTTCTACTTCTCTAAAGTTAAAATTTAGTCCTTACTTGGCAAACTGACCCCAGCAGCTCACAATATTGTATGATATCCTTTTTACCTGTCTTTCCAAGATCATTAGGTTATATCAATATTATTAGTATATATCTAAGTGTCATCATAAGTAATATCATTACTGTCAATAGTTTTTGGATACACTAATATCATTATAATATTAAAGAAAGATGACAGAATATTTGTCGCTTTTTTTGGAAATATCAATTCTAGTCCATAATTAATAAAACAAACAAGTTAAATATCCACTTCTAAACCCCAATTTAATACGCCTTAAACTTGACCTACAAACGGCGTGCCTAATGTAAAAAAAAGTTATCCACCCTAAAGGCTATTGCAAAAGAGCTGTTCTGACCCTGAACGATTACGCCTTAGACGTTTGGCTATGAAGTCTACATTTAAAGTCGTGATAAAAATGAAACAGTGTATATATTTATTCAATAATTAGATACAATGTTTCGTGACTTTTAATATAGGCTGTGATTAAGTTTGAAGACATTACACTTTGCTTCTGGGTATATGAAATTAGAAAAAGAATTGATGGTGTAGGTTTTTGCGATGATTCTATATTCTGAATTCATCTTTATGATTATATTTTATCGATATAGTTTATTCACCTGCGCAGTTTTTGTATAAACAGATATAAATCGGATGTATTATTCGTAATTCTGCAAATATCTTTAAAAAAATTATTCGTTTAAAATAGTTTTTTGTTTGCTTTTGATGATTCGAGGTTGTTTTGTAATAAATAAAAGAGTTTTAAAACTTATTATTTCCAAAATTTTAATGATATAAAAATAATAATGGTTTTTGTTTTTCATGTTGATACCCAAAATAGAAATTTTTGGGCCTAGTTAAAGACAAACTTAGACGGAAATATAAACGGAGAAAAAAACGGAAATATAAATGTGATAAAATTTTCTATGATATACTAAATTTTAGAGTTTCATAAAAAAAATGACTTAAACAGCTTCAATGCCAGCATCTCATTAAAAACAAAGTCGTTTTTTGTACAAATAACGAATGGTACAAGTCAGCTGCTTCGGTATCGATATTTTTGAAAACCATGAAGATTCTCTTTTAAACCCGCACGATCGTGATAGCTCGGTCTTAAAGGGATAAGACGAATTTTAAAATTATCTATAAACAACATTTTAACCTTTTATACGCCAACGTTCCACTTGTAGAACATATTATTTAATCTCCTTTATAGCCCGGAATAATTTTAGATGTGAAAAATTAAATTACTCGAAAAGCGAATCTTAAAAAAATCGTTGCATTTTTTTTAAGAGTATGGCATTAATACTGTTTTAGGCAACTTTTCCGGTAAAAAACTTAACATTTTTAGTCTCATAACCTTAAATCAGCGCCATCTGAAAGGGTCTTAAAGGGTTAAATTTGGCTTCTATTTTTAGCATTATGATTTATACTTCATTGTTAACGAAATAAAGCCATTTATGCTATATAAATATATTTTAACCATTCAAAAGCTTAAAAATTAGAAAAGCAACATAAAATTTCAAAAACCCATTTTTCCCAACCACCATGCCATTTGCAATAAACCTCTACCATTATAAAGAATTCCTTCTTTTTTGCAATATCCTTATATCACAGCATTCAAGCATGTTTAATTATTTTTTACACAACCCTAAATTTTTGGGTACCGCGTCCCCTTATGTAAAATAAAAATATTATCAAAACACACAAAACTTTGTGTGCAAGAGTTATCAATCATTCATTGCATTTTTACTTTATTTTAGGATACATAGTTTGGTCAGTTACGACTTAACTTTATGAAACTTATACGTTGGGTAAGCACGGACTGTACTTTGCTTTACTTTTTTAAGTAATAAAACAATAAGTCAATGCAAAATAGTGGTTAAGATGGGTGGAGAAAAAGAATCACGATAATTTAAGTTTATGAGACTAAATTTAAGATTTTCATCGAAAAAATGCCTTAAAAAGCATCAATGTCAGCTACTCATTAAAAAGAAAGTCATTTTTATACAAATAACGAATGGTACAAGTCAGTTGCTTCGGTATCGATATTTTTGAAAGCCTTGAACATTCTCTTTTATGCCCACACGATCGTGGTAGTTCGGTCTTAAAGGGATAAAACTATTTTTAATATTATCTATAAACAACATTTTAAATTTTGCTTCTATTTTTGGCATTATGATTTATACTTCATTGTTAACGAAATAAAGCCATTTTAAGCAAATTTAAATACACTTGCAAATTCGCAAAAAATATTAACAATAAACTAATCTAACCCTCTGAGAGATCAGATTAGCAAATTGGCTGAAGTGAACAATTTTTTTCACTTTATGATAAAAAAGATTTGAAATTTTAATTGAAATTTAATTTGTTTAAATTTTTTAAATTATTATTCTGCAGCACATGATCATTAATGAGTTCTCCATATTTAAAATTCGACAAAATTGTGAATTTTATATTTTTTTACAAATTATATGGGTTGCTGGAAAACATGAGAGTCAGGGCGGTTGTTTATACACCTGTATATCTAAAAAAGTCGTTTTCAGAATTGCCTTTTGTTAAATTTATTAAAAATTGCGTATTTTATTTAGTTATTTAGCCAATATTACCTTATATTCGGTTATTATCAAAAAGCATATTTCATGATTTAAGCTTATAAAAGCGAACTGATAGTTTTGTTTTTTTAAACTTAAATCCTATGATTAATTTATAAAATTTTAAGAATTAATTTCTAACACCAACTACTACTAAGTCTCTTAATGCATGTAGTTGCTTTATACGTACACAGTTTCGACCTTCAAGAAGGATTAAGTCATGGTTTGGGTTTGAGTCAAGATTGCCGGCTTGCTCGGTGAAGGCGTTGACTTTTGGGGTAAGGAAGCTGTTCATTATATATTCAATGTCTAAAGTTTGTGTAAGTTAATGTAGTTAGTGTTAAGTTAGTTTTTGAGTTAGTAAAACTTTTGATAAGAGACTAATTTTTGTTTTGTTTTTTGCTTTGATAGGAAATTAATAAACTTTTATTTAATGAATAAGTTAATTAAAAAATTTGAATGTATTGAATATTTTTTATATTGTATATATGTGATTGATATTATTCTTTAAAACTTGTATGGTATTATTGAAGGAGTGTATTAGGTCAATGACTTATGGTTTCTCCAGTCTAAATTTTTGTAAAGTTTCTTATGTAAAATAAAAATATTAATATTATATAAAAATATTAAAATAAAAATATTATACAAATATTTTCATAACACACAAAACTTCGTATTATGTAAATGTTATTAGTCACAGATTGTATTTTACTTAGTTCAGTCAGCTACAACTAAACTTTTAAAAATCAAGTAAATAATTTCAATTTTTCTTATAAGCAATTTCGCTTTATTTTTAAAGTATTAAAACGATGATTTAATGCAAAATAGTGGTTAAGTTTGGTGGGAAAAAAAGAATCACATTTTTTATTAACAGAAAGATTTATAAAATATTATTTTATAAAATATTTTTCATGCCATCTAACTATTTTAAAGGAGTTATGGCACTAAAAATCTAGAATTCTGGCATTCATATGAATACGAACTTGAATATAGTTTAATATATAAATTAATAAATATTTAAATGGAGAACACTCACTGCCCTGGGCAGGCAAATCAGTATTTTATCCCACTTAGACCACTTTGTTTGCAAAATCTCAATGATTACAACCTATAAGGCATTGTAAAGTTAAGAATCTTTTAAGATAATAATGGTTTGAGTAATATGGAAGATTTGTTCAGCGCAGTTTTTTAGTAATCTCTTCATTTATTACTATATTAATAACCATTAAAAATTAAAATTAATAACACATTTTACCAACATTTCAAAATTATCTTAAAACTTCTAATTTTCGACTAAACTTCCTCAACGAGCAAAAAAACATCTTTTATGTACCTTGCATAATCTCTTGGCTTTGTTCACGCCTCTTTATGATGTTGAAGCAAATAATAATAGCTCACAAGATATTGAAAAAAAATCGGCCAAAGCCTTTTGGTATAATTTATTCCCCTTATTCAGGCATCGTGATCAATTATTTTAGCGTGATTAATTATTTTGTTGTGTGAGAATAAAAACAATGTTCTTTAATGTCAGGGAAACCAATTACTAAGGCCTCAAGAAATTTTCTGATGAGAGCAGGAAGGGGAATTACGAGCAACCGAGGAAAGTTTTTAAGATTCGATTTTTCACCACTATACTATCAGATCTAATCCTCTTAAAACTTATCCTCTTTTTAGTCTCCGCTTGGACTTGAATTTAATTTAATTATAAAGTTCGACTGAGACCCATTTCCATTTACTTTACGTCTTTCAAAGGTCTCATTTACTGAAGAAGGGCAGATGTTTAATGTTATAACATTGGACATTGGCTGTTTTATGGTAAGGTATATAAATATCAATGGAATTAATCATTGTATATTTTTTTTACCATTTATTAATTGTAAAACCTATCTGAATACAATTCGTTAATAACTGATTCGTACAACAATTTTCAATATTATCTTCTATTACCATAGATTTTCACCTATTCTTTTTTCCAAATAATAGCAAATTATCTTAGCTCCAGATTTTCAGGTGATTATTAAGATTTATTTGTTAATAACAAATTAAGCACATACAACCAATTAAGTTAATTTGCTTCATTAATTTCCCAAATTGAGAATTAATAAGGATCATGTTTCACCATAATTGCAAAATTTACCAATGATGTGTCTCATCACATTATTCCCCTACGTGCCTTAGCTCTGTAAGTCCCGCATTGAATTTTCTTGCTAAAATAATACTTTTGGTCAGTTCATTTTATTAACAGATAAGTAATTTAATTAATTATGTTTATAATTGATATTTTAATAATTTTTTTTATTTCCAATAACTATTTTTAGCCCATTTAAATTACAAAATATTAATATTTTTGTGTTGATATTTTTAATTAACAATTTAACGTACAAATAAGAAATAACTTTTTATTAAGTATTTTAATCAATATTTTTATTATTAATTTTTCGTCAAAAAATTACATATAACTTTTACTTTTGGCCCATTTCAAGTACAAATACTAATATTTTTTGTGGTAACTTTTTTATTACCAGGAAATTTAACATACAAACAATAAGGTACTTCTAAGTTATAGTAGTGTGATCGTTTCCGGCTGCCTATTTCCAGCCTCCTCTCTAAGTTATTTAATGAATTATTTTTCGATTGTTATTTAATTGTTAACTTTTCGTTAAAAAATACCTATTACTCTCAATTTTGGCCTATTTAAAGAAAAAAAATTATTTTTATGCTGATAGTTTTTACTGCCCGCTAATTTAACTTACAAACAAGAAATAACTATAACCCTTTTCGACCGGTGGTCAGGTGGCGCTGATTTAAAATTATGAGACTAAATTTGGAGTTTTATCGAAAAAAATGCGTTAAACAGCATTTATGAAAGCAACTCCTTAAAAACAGTCGTTTTTGTTATACAAGTAACGAATGGTAAGGCAGCTGATTCGTTATTGATATTTTTGAAGAGCTTAAACATTCTCTTTACTACCCGCACAATCGTGCGTCCCCGGTCGGAAAGGATAAAAGTATTTATAAAACTAGTTTTAATTATTATTTTATTATTATTTTTTACAAAATGTTCATATTTTTATGTGGTTTTTTTTATTACCAGCTAATTTAACGTACAAACAAAAAGTAACTTTTAACTGATTTTATTAATTATTTTCAATTAAGTAAAAAAAATACATCTAACTTTCATTTTTAATTCCTAAAAAGTACAAAATACTAATATTTTGCAGTGATTTTTTTATTTCCAGCAAACTTAACACCAACAAGAAGTAACCTAATAAAAAAAATTAATTATTATTTTAATGACTAATTTTTATTTCAACGTTTGCCTATATTTTTCATTTTTGGCCCAAAAGTAACACATGCTAGCAAATTAATGGATTGATAAAATTTAAATATAATATATACACGACAATACTCGGGGACTTATGGGTTTAACTATATCTGACCTATTCTACCTATTATAAACCTATTCCAACTATTTCTAAACCCAAATCCATAAGACAACCTCACCATCTCAAAACCCATGTTTACGGTTGGGACATTCAACTCAAAATTTGCACCAACCTGCAAATACCGACGCAGGTTGGGCAATTTTTTCTACAGGAATTTCCTGGTGCAATCCGAGGGGACTGAACCCTCTTAACCCGGGTCGAACACCCAGGTTCAGCTCCTTCCCCATTGTCTAGGACCCAAAGGGGTGCAAGAAAAGGGGTGAATGTTCTGGAGTGGCCTCAGTTCCCGTTCTGGAGTCCCCAGTGGGCCCCCGAGTTCCCAGAGTTCCCATAGTCTCCAAGTGCGTTCCTGCACACTATTCTCTGGAGCGTTGACCTGGGCTTGATATTAAGCAGGTCACAAGTTGGGAGAGAAGGGTTGAGTCATGGTTTGGGTTTGAGTTAAGATTGCGGGCTTGCTCGGTGAAGACGTTGACTTTTGGGGTAAGAAAGCTGTACAATATATAAATATTATTACTTTAAGTTTATAGTTTGTACTTTAGTTAGTGTAAGTTAATGTAGTTAGTGTTAAGTCATAGTTTTTGAATGAGTAAAACTTTCGATGATAAACAAATATTTGTGTTTTTGCTTTGATAGAAAACTAGAAAACTTTTATTTAACTTTTTTATTTAATGAATAAGTTAATTAACAATTTAAAATTCTTAATTAAGTTATTTTTATATTGTTAAATATGTGATTGATATTATTCTTCAAAACTTATATGGTATCATTGGAAAAGTGTATTCGGTCAATGACTTATGGTTTCTCCAATCTAAATGTTTCCAAAGTTACTCAATTAAAATAAAAATATTTTCATAACACACAAAGCTTCCTATATAAGTGTTATTAGTAATTGATTGTACTTTTACTTAGTTCAGTCAGCCACAACTAAACTTTTAAAACCAAATATAAATCCAAGTTTTTTTATAAGCGATTTCGCTTTATTTTTAAAGTTTTAAAACAATAATTCGATGCAAAATAGTGGTTAAGTTTGGTGAAGAAAAAGAAACACTTCTTTTTTTAACCAGGTAAATTATATCTGACTTATGATTATTTAAGTGCTATTAGTCATTGATTTTATTTTTACTTAGTTCAGTCAGCTACAACTAAACTTTAAAACCAAATGTGAATCGAAATGTTTTATAAGCTATTCCACTTTATTTTTAAAGTATTAAAACAATAATTCGATGCAAAATAGTGGTTAAGTTTGGTGAAGAAAAAGAAACACTTATTTTTTAACCAGGTAAATTATATCTGACTTATGATTATTTAAGCGCTATTAGTCACTGATTTTATTTTTACTTAGTTCAGTCAGTTACAACTAAACTTTAAAGCCAAATGTGAATAATAGTGTTTGTAAAGGCTATTCCTCTTTATTTTTAAAGTATTAAAACAATAATTCGATGCAAAATAGTGGTTAAGTTTGGTGAAGAAAAAGAAACTATTTTTTTAAACAGGCAAATTATTTAAAAAATGCTATAGCTTTCATGCTCCATAAAACTCATTGGAAAAGTTGAGCTGAATTTGCGTATTACACTAACTTGGTAGACTATAATAATAAGGTGACGTAATTTTCCCTACCCCAATTTCATGAAGAATGTTTTCGATTTGTGATCCATTTCGCAATAAAGCATATAGAACAGAAAATAAAATTATTAAATATTTTTTTGTTTAAAATTTATAATTGATTCAAAGTGATATATAATTGTAACCTATAAACTGCACATTTTATGAATTTAAAAATATGCATTGTTGAATACCTACACGGTCTAATTACTAGCTCAGATGGATATTAATCATAAGGATATTTTGAAGAAAAGCAATGATTTTGCCATTTGTCGACAAAAATTACGTTTTAATTTGCAGTTTATGCATATAATTCAACTATATAGTCATCCTTGACGAAATAATGATAGATTAAAATAAATAATAGGAGTTTGTGCTTGTAACTGTGTGATATGGGCTTAATACTCCTTTTTATCATTTCAAATCCAGGGCATTCAAATTTAGACAGCAAAAGAACATGCATTATTTTATTTAAAAAAACCCTTCTTGAATAAAAACAATGAAGAAAAACTAATTCATTTGTTTATAAACCCCAATAAAGACGAAACATCCAACACTATTAAAAAAAATTTAAGCCACTAATTGGCCATAGAGTTCGAACAATCTTTGACAACAAAAAATTATGGCAACTGTTGATTAACAAAAACAATAATATAGAAATAATATATTTCACAGTAACCATTTGAATTTCCAACTTCGTATTTTCGCGGCTAGAGTTATAATAATGTCAGCCAAATAACAAAACCATCAACTGCAAGTTCTAGGGATTGGCGGTTTTTAAAATGATGGTATTAATGGCATCCAGTTTTCCATCCCTGTGGTTTTGTCATTTGACCGACGTACAATCTAAATCTTCAAAAGCAAATCAGTAACGGTCATCAGCTGTCAATTACGAGTCATGTATGAACGGATCTTGCCTATCGAGTAAAAATAAAGTTTATCAATAAAAAAAAACTTTGTAATATAGTTTGCTTTATATGGATTAAAACAGCAGTTCTATATTTATGCTATTCTATCCTTCATTATAAAACATTATTTTTAAATGTTTTTAAAATGGCTTTTAAATAAAAATTTGTCTTGTAATTAATCATTAAATACATATGTTCACCGTTCAACTATTTCTTACATATGTTACAACTAAAAGCATATCTTCACCAAATGCTTTGCTGCATTTTAACCCTTTAAGACCCTTTCAGATGGCGCTGATTTAAGGTAATGAGACTAAAATGTTAAGTTTTTAAGCGGAAAAGTTGCCTAAAACAGCATCAAACCACACTTCTAAAACAAATTACAACGATTTTTTAAAATTCGCCTTTCGTGTAATTTAAATTTTCGCATCTAAAATTATTCCGGGCTATAAAAGAGGTTAAAGAATATGTTCCACAAGTGGAACGTTGGCGTATAAAAGTTTAAATCCAACCAAATTCCTTACTCATCTTCTAAAATAATGAATTAAAAAATTTGAGACAAAACACTATTTTAAAAACTTAAAAAAAATATTTTAGCTTAACCCTCTGAGGGACAGACGTATAACCCCTCCGTCAGACTGTCAGTTTTCCAACAACAAACATAATTACAAAAACAATTACAAATTTTATCATTTTACTTAATTTCAAAAATGTACGTATGGATGAGTCATTTAAAATCAGCCGCTACAGAAATACAATATTTATAAAATTTAGAGAAATTATTTTTCATAACCCTTTCAGACCTAGCTATCACGATCGTGCCGGAATAAAAGAGAACTTTAAGGTCTTCAAAAATATCGACACGGAAAGAATCTGACTTGCACCATTCGTTATTTGTATAAAAAATGAGTTTGTTTCTAAGGATTTGCTGTCATTGATGCTGTTTAACGCATTTTTTTCGATGAAACTCCAAATTTAGTCTCATAATTTTAAATCAGCGCCATCTGACCGCTGGTCTTAAAGGGATAAAAAATTTAAACTTTATCTCATGCAGTGAAAACAAGTTGGAACTTCAGTCAATTTGCTTATAACTCAGAGTGTTCAAAATCGAATGAATGTTAAAATGTAATTTCCAGAACATTCCCCACTGACCATTAAAAATCTTTACGACTAAAAAAGTAGTTTTCTCAAACCATGAAAGCTTTTCGTTCAGTTTTACCTAGTTAACGTACCTTGTTCAAATAAAACTCCCAAAATTTTTAACTATAAATATACCTGCTTCAAGAATCGTCTTAATGCATGATACAATACAAATATCTACCTTAAAACACTACAATATATTCCTAACACAATAAAATATAAGCGAATATACACTGAATAAAACAATTTATTTGTTATACATACGATAAAATTAAACAATTACTATTCGAAGCGCAACTAAATATTATTACAATCTGACCTTTTTCCAAGATCATAGATTTCAAGCAAAACTTTAAAGGCAAATTTGTATTTATCCTCATTGTTGCAATGAGTTCGGTTGGATTGTTCAATTTGAACTCTAATTTCATTTGTAAACACTCCGAAGATTTCATTTCCATAATCAGGGTTATTCCTATTTTACAATCTCAATTCGCATTTAGAGTTTTGAAAGATTCATTGAAGTTGAATTTGTAACTTTGTTTTAGCATGAGCTTGTACAAAAGAAAATGAAGTTCAAATAAAGCTAAATTAAAAAAAAATTAATTGTCAAAAGAAAATGCTTTAATGTCATATTTATGTCTTTGCTTTTCGAATATTAATTGAAGTTTAATTTGGAACTATGTTTTATAATGAGCTTGTACAAAAGAAAATGAAGGTGAAATAAAGCCAAGTTTAAAAAAATAATTTAATTGCCCAAAAAATGCTTTAATATCATCTTTATGTATTTACTTTTCGAAGATTAATTGAAGTTTAATTTGGAACGATGGTATGGTATGGTATGGTACATATATATTCCAGCTTGTGTGCTTGTTCAGAGAACCGCTTATAAGCTTTCGTCAAGTGGGACAGACACAGAAAGAATTTGTACAGTCACAAAGAAATGAATAACACATAGACAAATAACAACATTTATTGACGGTCACAAACATCCATGCCTGCCGGGATTCGAACATGACCCCAGCAACTCCAAAGGCTAGAGTCCTAACGATTGAGCCACCGGGGCGGCTTTTGGAACGATGTTTTAGCATAAGCTTATACAAAAGAAAATAATATTGAGTTAAAGCTAACTATAAGTTAAATAATAATTTAATAGTTAAACACAATTTAACTATATGTCGTTATTTTTTAAATATGCATGCACATGCACTTACTTAATGAGGAACCTGCTATAGACAGGTGTTTTATTAATTTAGAAGTATATATCAACTAATTTTTTCCCTTTAGTTTTATGAAGTCATGGAAATAAACTTCAAAAATTATAAAAAAATTAAAATCAATTCTAATATCCATTCATAATTCATATCAATCCATACATTATTATATGGATGGATATAATTATTCTTATATGATTTCATATCAATCATAAGGTAAAAAGTAAAGGCCACAAAAAAGGTTCACCTAGATATTTTTCTTTTAAAAAAATCAAGTGAAAAGATTTCCAATGGACTTAAGGTAGGCGAATACCCAAAATTCTAAAAATTTTACTATTACTTTAATCTTTTCCAAATTTGGCATAGTGATTTCAAGAATGATGAGCAATGATTTTTAGGCATTTTTTTTATTTAAATATAACTGATTTATTTTAAACGGTGTTTTTCGCCTAAAAAAAGGGGTTTGCGCCAACACTTCTAGTATAAAAAGTTTTACATTAATTTACCTGAATTTTTTTACAGATGCTATTTCAATATATGTCTGTGCCATGAACCTCTAACATCCAATGTAAATACATGTTTTTTTTTTAAATGTCCAAGTGTAAGTTAATCGAAAAAAAAATCCTTTTTTTTGTGGTTAATTTATAATATTTTTCTTAATAACTTCTTTTCTTGTAATTTGTATGCAACTCTAGAGGGTCATTGCATGCATCAGTTCAAAACGAAGAATTTAACACATAATTAATGTTTATAGGATGAAAATTCAATGTGGTAGACTTGATAGCGTAAACCTCCTTTTTTAGTAGAAAAACACCGTTAAAAATAAATAATTTATATTTAAATTTAAAAAAATGCCGAAATAGTATTATTCATTATATTTGAAATCAGTATGCTAAATTTGGAAAAGATTAAAGCAATTGTAAAAAATTTAGAATTTTGGGGAATTTTGGGTATTCGCCTACCTTAATATTTTTTTAACATTTAACGATTTATATTTAAAATACTTGCAGATAAATTGAACTAACGGAAAAACTCTTCCCATTAAAAGTTTTGATAAATTTCTATAATAACTTTGATATTTTAATAACTTGGAATTTGACCAAGTCCACTAAAATCCTTTACACAGAATTTTTCTATTTTTTTATTTAGAAAAAAAGGAGAAATGTAGAATAAAAACAACAGATATTCGTAATAAAAATAGCAAAGTAAGTTGACATAATGCAAAAAGTTAAAGATTTATTTAGAAATATCTTAACCTGTTTTTTTTCTCTTTATGAGAGTTTTAAGGGCACATTTAAACCAAAAATTAAAACAAAACTAAAATCCTTTTGATTGGCAAAAGTCAAAAATTGAAAATTTAAACTAAAAATTCGAAGCATAAAATAACCAAATCGATCTGTTTTAGTAAAGTTGGTATTGGACCTTTTTATATATTAGTTTTTAAACAGAGTTAATAACAAACTTCATACATAAATAATTAGAATTTATATGAACCTTGAAATACAAATACTTTTTACTGAATGAATTGTTTTCTTCAAAATGATCGAATTGATTTCGAATGACAAAAATTGTTATACCGGGAATCAGGAGTTTCTTTTAACATATACAAAAAAGAAGAAAAGCAAAAATTTCTTCATCTGTAACCACTCGTTATATCTTGCTTAATGGGAGACTAGCCAAAAGCGCGATAACCGAATGCGCGATATAGAGAGCTTATGATTAATATTGCATTAATGTGCACTCTTAGAATTCAATCTAAATCTTAAGATAAAAGTTGAAATAAAACTGTTTATAAAATTAAGTAGCATATTAAACAGATTTAACAGCAAATATTTTTCAGATTTTAATTAATATGAATCCCATTTAAGAAAATATTACAATTACTTATATCAATTTTAGATGAAATCACAGATTTATTGTGTAGGACAAATTTTTGGCATTATAGGAGCGATGCATCTGTGAATGTGCGATATAACGAAGGGCGATATACTACGTATAAATGCCTTTTTTTTGTTTTTTTATGCATTATAAAAGAATACTTTAAGATCTAAAGCAAAAATAATAATAAATTATTCATTTTCTGATAATAAGCTCATTAATATATTTGACATGAAGTATTCGACACTGTCCCAATCAATTAATATCCGGTATTTTTTTTTTAAGCTTTTATAACTAATTCTATTTTTAACCCTTTAAGACCCTTTCAGATGGCACTGATTTAAGGTTATAAGACTAAAATGTTAAGAGTTTTATCGGAAAAGTTGCCTTACACACTATTAGTTGCCATACTCAAAAAAAAGATTTCAACGATTTTTTTCAAATTCGCTGTTCGTGTAATTTAATTTTTCACATCTAAATTATTCCGGGCAATAAAGGAGGTTAAATAATATGTTCTACAAGTGGAACGTTGGCGTATAAAAGGTTAAAAATAAGAAACACAATCATAACTTTTTGTTTTTAAAACATGAAAAAAATAAGGAGAAAGAAATTATTTTTTCCGAAACTATTTTTTTTTTAAATTGTCTTCTACACTGGTATAATAGCGAGAGGATTTTGCTAATTATTTTTTTAAGATTGTCTATATGACTATTTATTACCCCAAGGTAAAGTAAAAAGAAAAATCGTCGTTCCCCTTCAATTGTTAAATAGATTTTATACTACTTTTTGAAGCTTAATTTTCTTTACAAATGTTTCGCTTTATGCAATTTCCTTTACATCCACTGGATGAAACAAAAAAGTAGCCCACATAATTATGTCTAAATCTTTTGCACTTTTGGTTGTTTAAATTTTTAAAAAGCATATTGGCAGTAGATATATTGATATGCATCTTTACATTTTTTTTTTTCAATTATCTAACTCAAAATTCTACTTCATATTCCATTCAAAACTTTTCCACTGTTCTTGTATCAAAATTCCTGTACATCCCGAAAACATTTTTTATGCTGCTTATTTTTTTTATATATGTTGTTGTATTGTCTAGGTAAGGTACTACCGGAAAGTTAAGATAGGGCCAAAAGTTTCTAAAACTGCCCCGGGGGTCAATCATGATGATCAAAAGAAAAATTGCTAAAGCAAACAAACTCTATTCTAAAGAGTTGATTACATTCCAAAATTTTGCTAGATGTGATTACCATTATTTATTTCAGAAAAACATTTAATAAAAACTCGAATATGCATTCTTGTGATATATTTGGTTTAACCGTGAACTAAAAAAAAGAAGTCCACTTTTTTTAAACTGGAGAAGTGGGCGCTAAATATTATAACAGATTAACCATGTAAAGGCGATTGACGGTTGGTCTCTAAACCTTTGTGTCTCTGTGTTAATCCAATAGAAAAAATTAGTTCTAAGCCACATTTCTCCGGCTGTATAGAATAGTTCTTAAAACAAAATTTTGTATGATAAATGTGGCTAACTTACAAGTCTGTATAATCCCACTTTTTGAAAATGGTTCGAATATTTTTAAAATTTTCAAAGCAGAATATTCAAACGTTTCTCAAAAAGTGGTATTGTAGAGACCTGTAATTCAGCTACATTTATCATATGAAGAAAAAAAAAACTGTAAAAATTTTCAATACAACCAAAGAAATGTGGCTTAGAAAATATTTTTTTTCATTAGATTGACCCAGAGACACGAAGGTTTGGAGACCAACCATCAATCGGGCTCTATCGCCTTTGCATGGTTAATCTGTTAAAAAAAAAACTCAAAGCCAGCCTCTCCAGTTTAGGAGAAGTTAACTTTTTTTTTCTGTTGCCCTTATGGAACCGCCTATAAAGTACTCACAGTATTCGAGTTTTTATTAAATATTTTTTCTGAAATAAATAATGGTAATCACATCTAGCAAAATTTTGGAATGTAATCAACTCTTTGGAATAGAGTTTGTTTTAATAAAGAAATATTGATGTTGAGTGAAGTTTCGGTTTAGGAATAGTTCTTTTTTTCTCGGAACTAAATAATACCGCACAATATAAAATTTAACTGCTTAAAATAACAGTAAATGTGACTAACTTACAAATTTTTAAAAATAGTTCCAATATTTATAAAATTTTCAAAACTAGTTCGATTATTTTTAAAATTTTCAAACTTAATTTTACGAAAAGGATATTCAAACGTTTTTCAAAAAGGGGGATTACAGATACCTGTAATTCAGCTACACTTATCATATATATAAACTTTGTAAAAGTATTCAATACAACCGGAGAAACGTGGTTAATCTGTTATAAAATTTAGCGCCCACCTCTCTAGTTTAAAAGAAGTGGACTTACGGAAGTTTTCTGAAAAATTTTACTCGGGAAATATACGCAATGTGGTGCATTTTCGAGTTTTTATTATATATTTTTCTGAAATAAATTATGGTATTCACATCTAGCAAAATTTTGGAAAGTAATCAACTCTTTAGAATATAGTTTGTTTTAATAAAGAAATATTGATGTTGAGTGAAATTTCGGTTTAGGAATAATAATGTTTTTTCTCGGAACTAAATAATACACCACAATACAAAATTCAACTTCTTAAAGAATCCCTTCCCAAAGTCTATCAATAGTTTATTTGAAATTATGCATTTTTTGCGTTAAAACTATTTTTTAATCAAACGTTTCTTAAACAATTTAATAAATTAGGTTTTTTTATATATTAACAGCAAGTGAAGTGATTTCCAATATCGATATACTCTTGTATATGTTTTACGACAAAATAGACATACTATTTTTAGGACATAATAGATTAACTATATTTAGATTATTTTAGGACAAAATAGATTAAAAAATTTTAAGTTTATTTTTGGATATAATGTATTAACTATATTTAAATTATTTTAAGAAACTATAATTAGATTATTTTAAGAACAAGCTAGATTTACAATTTTTTCGCAATAGTTTAACAATTTGTCGCTATTGTTTTACTTATTTTTTTTTAATTTCTAATTATTTTTAATTTGCACAAAAAAAATAAACTGCACAACCATCTCAACGACCAACACATCTCCACACTTCGAACCCTCACCACACTCACAACTCAGGCAAAACCCCCGAAACAAAAACACGAGCCCCAAAACCACCCCGCGCAAGCGCACTCCAATCCCCCAACCTCACTTTTCCCCCAACAGAAAACGTCACTTCTTTTTCCCTAGAACAGGGATAAAAAACCTCGCCAAAGGGGTGGGGTCAATCCGCCCCCGCTCGCCACACCCTCATTATGCGAGAGGGGCCTCTTTTCATTCGCGGAAGGAGGCGCTTTTGTTTTCGCCGCCGCATAATCCGGGAGCAAAAAAGGGGCCTCGTTAGCATAAATAGCTGGAGAGAAAAGCTCCCCTCATTCATTAATTTGCCAACTTTTTTTAGGGGGATTGCATACATTATACGGATCCCCCTTTCTAATTGAAGGTTGGTAGAAAGCAGGAGAAGGGTTTTTGTTGCCAGCATTTTATCGACCCACTTTAAGGGTTGTTAGTGTTTTTTTCTTCTTCCAAGATCGTTAGGGTAATGGTTTAGATAGTTAAAAGATTTTTTTTAATTGGATATGCAAAGTACTTTCGACAGATGCAGTGAAAGTTTGAATAATATAATACGATATTTTATTTAAACTTATATGAAATAAATTATTAAGTTTAGGCTTCCATATTTACTAGCAATGTTATACACAATTATCGAATCGCTGGGTGGATTTCAATTTTTTTTTTTTTTTCCAGATCCTTAAGCTCACAATGAGATCAAACTTTTCTCGAACTTTAATAACCTTTCGATAGAATAATTAAGAATTCCCACAAATGTCAAATTATTCTGAAATATTGTAGTTTAAAGAACTCTTTTTTTATTTAGTTTTTAATTTTTTTTTTTTTTTTGCTATTACGTGGAAAGTAGAAAATATATTAACGAGAAAGTCGGAATTTATATTATGATTTTATTTTTTAAAACACTAAAATGTGAAACTTAAACAGGAATGCATGAAATATTTTTTATGCAGTTTAAATGTTTTCTTATTTTCCAACTTCAAATTATAGCATTTATAACGTGGTTTTTTTTTTTTCAGGCGCTTTCATAAAACTAAATAATACACTTTTATAAAAATTAACTGCACTTTTATAACTGCTACACTGCAACATAAAATGATTTTAATGAATGACTAAATTGACTTTTTATCTATTTAGTTCTCGATATGTTCCTAAAATGTTCAAGAGAAAACACGTGTTGAAATCAAATAATTTAATTTTTGTGTTTATTTAAAAATAATAATTGCTGGTAGAAATGTTAAATGCATTAAGCATGTTAGGAAAAAAATATTTTGTAATGTATATTAAATATCCATTTTAACTTTCAAAATCTTTGTAATAAAATAAAAAATATAAAAAAAATTAAAGTTCATCATTGATTTGTAAAAACAATCAAATGATTTTTTAAAGACCTTAAAATTCCTAATCACCCTTTTATTCTTCCATGTATTAAAAAAATTAACACACAGTCTATTACAGTTATAGTTGTTTTTATAATGGATTTGGAAATGAGTAGAGAGCTTTACCAGGGGGGGACTATGTTGTTTGTTTGAAGACAATCGAATAATTCAAGGAAAATCTCAATAGTTATTGAGGGACTGGTATATTATTAGTTAATTTCTGGGCCTATATTGTTGGGCCCCTAACCTGTTGTTGGTCGACAATTTTTGTTTCCGCATTTTTTAATAGGAGTAAATTGTCAGTTAACGTTTAAAAAAAAACTATTGGATTCATTATAAAATGCTCTGAAGCGACATTTTATATAAAAAAAAAATGTAATTACCAATATAAATAAATAAACAATGACAAATATGCTTTTTTTTTTTTTTTTTTTTGAACGAAGAATTACTTTCCTTAAAAAAGCTGCATTGACTACTTTGCCACAAAAAAGTATTTAAATGGTTTTTAGACCCAGTTTAATCCTTGATATGTTAACAGTTACAAATTAAAATTTTAAGTTGAAATCAAAAGAATTAAATTTGTGTATTTTTAAAATATTGTTTTGTATAATAATAATAAAATATTGTATAACAAAACCTCTTTAAATTTTAAATTATTTATATTCAAATAAAAAATATTGTAAAATAGAAGTTAAAAATTAGTTTTAAAAAATATATAAACATTCTTTATCAATGTTTAAATTTCTATGTATTGAAAAACTTTAATATATTGCCTATTAATATTAGTAAATTGTCAGTTTACGTTTAAAATACTTAACTATAAAATAATATTTATAGTTACTTAATGTAATAACAACTTGATAATGGAATTGTAAAATATACAATAAATACTAATAAATAGGGAAAAAAATATCTAATACAATAAACTCTAATATTATAAAAAAAAAGTTTATTTATACTTTGGCGAATATGAGTTTTTCTTTTAACCCTTCAATTAACACAAAATTAGCAATAAAATATACTTTATTAGTAATACCTATTCTAAAAATTTCTGATGACTTCCAAACAAATAAGTATGTGTTGCTACAAAAAGTGAAAAGCTGTAAATTAACTTCAAATTAGACTTTTAATTAATATTTCAATTAAAAAATCCAAAGGGTCATTTATACCGTAACAGTTTCTTAACCCTCTAGTGCATACTGTTGCCATTTGGCAAAAAATAACATAATCCACCTTATTCTAGTAACCCATTCCGACAGAGCTATCAATTTATTTTTTATAAAAAAGACTTTGTTTTTAAAAAGTTGCTGGCATTGATGCTGCTTAACGCATTTTTTTTTCGATAAAACTCCAAATTTAGTCTCATAATTTTAAATCAGCGCCATCTGACCGCCGGTCTAAAGGGTTAACTTAGAAGTCAAAATAACCTTCGTAATAGTACTCTATATAATTCCTCGTTAATGAATCGATACAATTATGTAATTGAAAAAAATTTTTGGTCGTAAAAAGGCCATAAATAAAATGAAATTTTGGCCATAAATATGAGACAACTATCTCATTGCATAAATAAAAATTATTAATAAAACATCAACATTGGGATTTATCAATTGGACATTAACAAATTATTAACAGGGCAGTGTTGTTTATTTAGAGTTAAAATGTCCAAAAGACAAGTTACACAAACATTATATATTGTACTCAATATTGACTAAATAGTTTCAACAATTATTTATAATTCATATGTCTTGTCAAAAAAAAAAATATTCCTTTTATTGTCGACATATTTTTTTTTTATTTAAAAAGTCTTTTAAAGTATTTTTTATTAGTTTGTTATACTTGAAATTGTATGTAAAACGTCGCCTTATATTTAATATCGCTCGTATGAAATTAATTCGATTTTAATACTTAGTAGTGATAAAGATTTATCTAAATTTTAAACCAACAATTACTTTAGAATTCATTGTATTTTCTTTTTCATTCTTACCATATATATCCTTTGATTTAAGAGCTATTAAGTATAAAGAATTGCACAAACGTGCTTATTTCTCTGAATTCGACATACTTGAGATTTAGCGTTAAAAGCTTTAACAACAAAAACACTTCCTTGTTCTGTCTTGATAAACTTTGATTCTAGTTAAGGCAAAATGAAGTGTTAATAATCTCATGATGGTTTTGAAGATATTCTGTGTTCTTCAAATAACTTCTCAATTTGTTTTCATTTAAGTATATACACGGTAAACTTACTCTACAACATTTAGAAATGCTTTTTTAATCTCTACTCACTTACAGATAATTACTTACAGATTTCCACAAATTCCTTAGATTTCCAAGCTTTTTAGATTTAAAAACCAAGAAAGATTCCTTTCCGTAACCACTAAAAATAATAGTTAGCATTTTAAAAACTTTACAAACCAGAACCCAGTCAATAACCTCCCTCTATTTTAACATTTTCATTTCTTATTTTATTTTATTATTTCTGTTTTATAGTTATTACTCGATTTCGTTAGTTAAAACTAACACTAGATGTTATGTAAGTCAAAGAGTAAATTTATTTGTTTAGTTTAGGAATAAAAGATAGCTTTCGCATTGTGACGAAAAAATCCACAATCAAATAATAAAACGCAAGTCCATTTCAAGTTGTGGAGCGCCTGCACTGTAAAAAAAGCATATCTTACACAAAAAAGCTTTAATTTTTGTGTCAGAAAAATAAAGTACAAATTACAGAGAAAAATTGCTGATTTTATACAAACATTTTATTATTTTAACACAAAAGCAGTTTTAACAGACAAATTATAAAGAAAAAAAATCTACCTCAAATGCCTACCTAATTCAAAAACTTTAAACATCATATTTTTACAGAAAAAACGTTAAAAAAAACAGTATTTTTTTGTAATTACATGTTTTTCGGTAAAATTAACAGATACTTTTTGCAGAGTTTGGAAAAAATACGTTGCAGCACGTTAAAAGATCAACCTTTAATGGCTTAAATCAATTAATGAAAATGCACATAACAGTCTTGACAACTTTGAGATTGTTATAAATTATATTGTACAGCGAGTTTGTTTTAAATGCTTTTGTATTGTGTTATTCTTTTCGAAGGTATCATAAGTATTCATGATCAAACTAATAAAACTTTCTTAAGATGTTTAAAAGAAAAGAATTAAAATTTATTTTTGCCTTCAATATTTAGATCGATTAAACTCATGTCATACTAACCCTTTAGACCTGTGGTCAAATGGCACTGATTTAAAATTATTTGACTAAATTTGGAATTTTATCTAAAAAAATTCGTTCAACAGCATCAATGCCACTAACTCCTTAAAAACAAAAACATTTTTTATACAAATAAACGATCCGCAGGATCGTGATAGCTCGGTCGGAAATTGTTTCTAGAATAAAGTGGATTATGTTATTTTGTTGCTATATGGCAACAGATGCACTAGAGGGTTAAAGTTATCCTCCACGGTTAAGCAGGAAAACTTTACTTAGCCATACCTATTATTTGTACAATAGTAAATTTTCGTTAGTAACCCTTTCACTTGTATGTCTTCTTTACTCACCGTGTTTATTTATTAAACACGATGAGCGTCAAAATTGCGAAATCGATGCTTTCAACTAATAATAGAAACAAAAAAAAAGGATATACATCACTAGTAATGCTTATAAAAAACTGGTGAATAAAGTAACAAGAAAAAGTTCACAATTCAAAAATAGGAAAGTACAAATTCAAAAACTTTTAAAGATTGAAAAAATTAAAACACATTTTTTCCATCGTCTTTTTTTTAAATATTTTTATTAAATATTTGATTCAGTTAAACTCATGTCACACTACACACCACGGGGTTAAGCTGAATATTTTTACTTACATATATCATCTTAACCACATAACCTTTTCGATCGGCGGTCAGGTGGCGCTGATTTTAAATTATGAGACTAAATTTCTAGTTTTAATGAAAAAATGAGTCAAACAGCATCAATGCCAGAAACTCTTTAAAAACAAAGTCATTTTTTATACAAATAACGAAAGGTACAAGTCAGCTGCTTCGGTATCGATATTTTCGAAGAGCTTGAATATTCTCTTAATACCCGCACGATTGTACGAGTCCACTCGGAAAGGAATATTATTAGGGTAGACTAACCAGTGAATGAACTTTCAAGGAGCTGCGTTCGCCAGTGAATAAACACTAGGACATAATAACCAGGACAGCCAACCATAGGTCAGAGAGCTTCCTACTAGATGGCAGGAAGTCAGAGTTGCCAATCCATCTAGTGGAATGATTTTCCATCCTTATTTTTTAATTGAATTTACCAAATGGTCATTCACTGGGGCCTGCTTACTCTCTGATCAATCTACCCTATAAGAGCCTATTTTTATACCATCATTACACACTGCGTTTATTTAACACACAATGATTGTTTAAATTCAGTAATTAAAACGATCGATGCACGTGTAAATCAATCGAGGATATTTATCACTAATAATGTATACAAACCACTGGTAAATAAAATAACAAGAACAAGTTCACATTTTGAAAATAGGAAAGTAGACATTCAAATTTTTACACATTAAAATCAATAAAACATTTATTTTCATCGTCATATTTTAAATATTTTTACCTTCCGTATGTTTGATTTATGTTTATTATTAGAAAAATTAATGGAGAATTTCTATTTCCAATAGTTTCGCTTTCCAAAGTATCCTTATCCCTTTACGACCTGACTCATACAATTTTGCAGGTATAAAGAAGGATGATCAAGCTTTACAAAAATGCCGATACTGAAGCAGGTGGACTAGTATCACTCTCTTTTTGTGCGAACAATAACATTATGCTTTGAGTTGTCAGCATTTGTATTGTTGAAGACAATTTTTCGGTAAAACTCGAAAATGTGGCCCAGTAAACTTAAATCAGCGTCATGAGAAAAAAGGGGTATGAAATAGGACATTTTTTATTACATTATTGTTACATTATCAAGTGTAAAACAGCATCTAATCATTACCTTGATATCATATTTCCTATCCCTCCCCCAATTTTTTTTTTTTACTTTCCTAAAATTGGTCTAAGAAATCAAATTAATTTCTTATAAAAAAAAACAAATTTCATACTCTTCCAAATCTTCATATGTGTCTTCTAGAAAGTAAGTCTCACAATAAAACTAAAACTGCGGATAATCAATTTAATTTTTGACTGTGAACTAAACTATCCAAGTTCTTGGAGTAAAGTTCATAAAATATTTAATATGTTTTCAGGTACTGTTCAATGCACTTTGAATAATGAGCTCATCTTGGTTAATTTCAATTCCTAGTAGCACATTAAAAAAACTAGTTCTATCAAATACCTAATTTACATTATAATATTTTTTTATGTCGTTACTGTTACAAGATAATAATTAAGTCGAACTTAAAACGTTCGTGAGCTAGGATAATGTAATGTAATCGTTTCCGGCTGCCTATTTCTAGCCTCCTTTAGGAGCTTTAACACAGCCAATGAGCAAGGGTGATTAGTTAGAATGTTGTGATATTCAACATTAGTACTCGTGATATTATTAACTTTGTTTTGGAAAAAAAACAATTAAGTAATGGAGCATTAGAACAAATGTAGTAGGTCGAAATATCCAACAAGAAATAAGTTTGTTCTTGTTTTACTATAAGAGGTCAATTTCGGATCGACAATAGACAATGCCTCCTTAAATTAAAGTTAAACTAATCTATTTTCATGTTTTTTTTTTCCTAAAATAAAAGATTTATTACAACTTTGTTTCTTGCATTTTTGTCAATTAAGATTAATGTCAATTTTAACATCATTTTGACAAAGGCTTATCGTTTAAAAACCATATGAGATCATAACTTTTGCAAGAATCTATGGGTTATTGGTTTGTACAATACAAGTAATTCGACAAAACAAAACCGGCCTAAAAAGACCATCAAATTCTGTTTCAAAACAAAATATATCTATTTATAACTCGACTTTTCCAAAAAGATATAAGTTACCGAAAATTAATTGTACTTATGTTTAACTCATGTTTTTAACCAAATCCATAGTTCATTCTCCGAACTAAGGAATTTATTCCTCATACGTGTTAACATCTAAAGCGTAAGCATGTTTACCATACGTGTTATTTAATCATACGTGTTTACATCTAAATTCTATTTTGCTAAAAGACACGCCAGCTTCGTGATAGTTTTAAAATTGCAATAAAGTTTTGCTTTAATTTGTTTATATGTTTTAATTTCATTATATTTTTTGTATCATTTGTATTTTGTAAATGAAAGTGTATGATATCAATAAAAAAATTTAACTCTTGTATTGTGAATTATTATTTTGTATAACAAGGGTAAGAATTCTCTTAGTTAAATATTAAAAATAGAATGATTGTTCAAATTTTTAGGTAGGTATTAGACACACTGTCAATATTTCTCTGTTTTATGTTTTAAAAAATTATTTTCCCGAAGATTAATGTAATTCCTCTTATCAGCAATTTGTATTTTTATACAAAATTAACGAAAAAATCAATGAAGGAAAAATAATATAGCAACAAAATTTAATGAGCCAAAAATAAAAAACATTTATAAAAATTATTAGAGAGATTACATTAGATAATTTTTTTGTCTTCGAAAAATTATTGATTTTTTTAGCAAATGTATATTTCTTTTTAAATAAATGTACTTGAAGATAAACCTTTGTAATAGCATAAAAAAAATATATAAACTAGAATATTTTTATGACTTCCCAGGTAAAAAAAAATATCAGCAAGAAACCTAAAAATTTTCGATTTTGAAGGTTTTTTGAAAGTTTCCACGGATATTTTGAAGGAAAATGAAAACGACACGTTTCCTTAAAAAAATATTATAGGTTTTATACAGGTTTATTTCAGCAATCTTACAGCCTGCAAATTACCTTCAGTGACTTATAAGCTGAGAGTAAAATCATCGAAGGCATTTTAAAGGAAAACAAAAACTGCTTTTTATGCAGGAATTTCGAAGGATTTTTTGTAAGGTTTTATACAGGATTATTTCAGTACTCTTACAGCCTGCAAATTACCTTCAGTGACTTAGCAGATCTTAGTTAAATCATCGAAAGTATTTTGAAGGAAGAAAACTGCTTTTTTATACAGGGATAACGAGTTTTTTTTTTTTTTTTTTTGAAGGTTTATTTCGGCAAGCCATTTTTTTTTTTTTAAATTTAAATATACAAAGAAAAGGTGCAAGTTTGTTAATCCGTATTATTTATATGTCTTTAAAATCATCTTGAGTTTATGAATAAGTTTAAGTTTGTAGTAAATTATTGCTTAGTAATATTTTTCAACATTTCTTCTGGCTGATTTTTATCATATAAAGATATTTTTAAGTTAAAGCAAGTAAAAATTATTTAATAACGAAGACTTTTTTTTATCTTACTACGCGGACTTGACCATTTCTCCATGTTATCCTAATAGAAAAAAACGTATATTTCCTGCGTGAAATACTTTTTTTAATTACAAACAATGATAACATTTAAACGTACAACGTGACATATTTAAAGCTTCTTTTTTTAGAGGTCACTTCCAATATTTTTGAGCAGAGCTGAATACAAGGAAAACTACATATGCAGCATTTAAATTTTTTCTTAGTTATTTAAAAAAAATCAAGGGTAAAGTTACTTGTTACCACATTAACTTACAGAATATTACTCATATACCTTATTAATTTTGAGTCTCTATAATCTCGCTTTTTAAAATTGGTTCGAATTTTTTATAAATTTTCAATAAATAATTTTACTCAAAATATGCGAACCAATTGTTTTTTTAAAAAAAAAGTTGCATTATAGAGACCTGTAAGTCAATTACATTAAATGAATTTCCACAATTTGGGACAAAATATTCAATACAGCCGAAGAAAAGTGGCTTAGAATATAGTTAGAACTAAAACACGTGTTTTTTGTTAATAACTTTAATCTTTTATACGCCAACGTTTCACTTGTAGAACATATTGTTAAACCTCCTTTATAGCCCGGAATAATTTAGATGCGAAAAATTAAATTACAGGAACAGCAAATTTAAAAAAAAAATCGTTGTAACTTTTTTTTAAAAAGTATGGCACTGATGCTGTTTAAGGCTACTTTTCCGGTAAAACTCTTAACATTTTAGTCTCATAACCTTAAACCAGCGCCGTCTTAAAGGGTTAATTGCAATTTAGTAAAAGCAAAATACTGAAAGAAAGATACTGAACAAAATTTAACTACATTGCAATTTAAATAATTTCAATTTTTAAAAAATTTTCCATGTGACAAAAACCAACTACAAAATTCCACTTTTGATAATAATGACTAGAAAACTACTAAATATATTTCAAAATAACCCTTTTTAACTACAATTAATTTTTCAAAACAATTTATTTGTATATTAAGTACTAATATTATTATACTTTAAATACTGCCAAGAACGTAATTTCACAGCAGTTAATAACTTCACTCTTTAATTTTGAATACACTTTTACAACTGTTATGTATGAGGATTATTAGTAACTAAAACTTCAAAATGGAATGTAATAGATGAAAAAACACAAATTTGTCGAGAGGGAGCTATAATTTAATAGAATTAAGTGGATTATATTACTTGTTGCCAAACGGCAACATTATGCATTAGAGGGTTAAGCAATATTTCATAAACATTAGAAAATTTAGTATAAAATTTGACTGCACCAGATTGCTTCATAATTCATTACAATTAAAACAATATTTTCGCAGTTTTTTAAAGATATTAATAAAAACTTCTGCAAAAAAATTATTTCTAAGGCAGGACTTTTTTACAGATTAGATTTACTGAGTTTTTACTGAGTTTGGCAGGTATTGTGGAAACTACGATAAAGACCCAAAAGAATGATTCCTTTAAAGGGTATAAACAAATTCTTGAGTTTTGGAATAATTACAAATCAATAACCAATAACAATAATGAATTATTTTACTCTTATAGATATACTATTAAAGAAGCTTTTATAAACCACCTGACAGTTATAATAAAATTTATTTGAACATCTTAAAAAACAATATAAGTTGAATTATAGCATTTTCCAAAAACATCATAATTAAAACACTCTATTTTTTTGTTGAGTAGAAAACTAAAAAAAATTATTATTATTAAATATTTACTAAAGCAAGTATTAACCTCCAACGTGTAGACAATTAAACTTTAAGCGATGAATAAAGGCAAAACAAACTTACGTAATTTATCAGTTGTCGTTAAACAATCCAAACCAAATAACTGAATAAAAAAAAGTATTACCCGCATAAAGTATTTATTTTCAAATATTTAATTACATACTTTTAGACTAATAAACTTGCTTAATTTTCATATAACCAGTTTATATATTGAGCAGTAAAGCCTATTATAAAAACCAAAAATATGCTGATATCAAAGGTCATTAATAAGTGAGGTAACAGTTATTTGTTATAATGTAACTGGAGGCTAAATGCTATGCAAACATATTTAAATTTGAAAATAACTTTTTTTTAAAAAATGCTTTAAAAATTTAGCACTAATCAGTTTTCACTTACTATAATTAAACGAAAATAGCGACAAATTCAATCGAAATATAAATCTCTTTCTACTTTTAAATTAAATACTCTCTTTTAACTGCTTAAATATAACGTCCTGGCAATGAAGGCTGGACCTTCTATATCTATTAGGGTCACATGGGGGAATTATGGATCACTCTCTTTCCGGGGTAAATAATGATCACTAAGTTTTAAGGATTAAAAATGGTTTTTAGAAAAAAAAAATTATGCCAAGTCATCCTTATGCATTCTAATTTCTTATATCAAGTTCAAAAACAATGTAACTCTGCAGCAAATAATAGAAAAAAATACTTTTTACACTACTATAAAAACATCTTCAAAAAAGATTGTCTTTGAAAAACATGATTTTTTTAAAGATCCATGCTGGAGAAACATATTTGAACTAACTATATTGTTGGTGCTATTTTTCAATAGGAAAAGGTCTAAGCTTTTCATTCCGATATAAATTTTTTCATAATAATTTTTTTTAATGATTTTAAAGGTATATCGATTTATCCCCCAGTTTACTGGGGTAATTCTGGATCACTGGGGTAATTCTGGATCAGTGATATTTTTTAATTTTTCATGTGTTTTTAGCTAAGTGGTATACGTCATTTTGAAGCAAAAAATCAGATAAGGCTGCATTCCAAATTTCATTAAAAAATTCGAATTAAAAGTTTATTTAAAATTTAAATAACAAAAAATTTAATCTACATTGAAATAACATGCAAATTCCACTTTTATTCAATATATTGATTTTTTTCAATATTTTAATTTTTTTTCATTTCGTTAAACTTACGAGAAACTTTCGAGATACTTCGAACTGTAAATTAATTTAACAAACGATAAATAACCGAATTTTCGAAAGAATGTAAATGGGAAATTGCGGCATAATTTATTAAAAAAGATCATTATTCTTCGAGTTTAAAAAAAATTAGCAAACGATAAAGTCTAATTTTTTTCTGAGAAAGAAGATTAATAAAAAGTTAATTTAGGTGTTTAAAAGTTTGCTTTGAATTATATTTTAACTGCAACCAAAAATTAATTTACTTTTAATATGCATTACTATATAAAAAAGGGTGATCCATAATTGCCCAAACCCGGGGAAATTCCTAATCACTCAATAATTAAAATAAAACTAATAATAATTAAGTTTTAGGTAAAGTGATTATTTAAATAAATTCTAAATTATTTAAGCTTACTCCATGCAAAATTAAATCTTTCTATCTTTCATACTTTAGAAAAAAATTGGATGTTGTGATTTTTTGATCCATAATTCCCCCATATGACCCTAAGTACTGTTCATAAGCAAATAGTAGAAATCTGCATCAGTACCTGAAAAAAAAAGAAAATTTTATTATAAAATTTTAATAATTTTTTATATATATATTTGCGTTAAAATTTAAAACAAAAATTTCCAAAGTCTGAATTTGTCAGAAGAGCCAAAAACATTACAACGACTTACTTGCCTGACCAAAAAACCACGATGCTTGACAGGTTTTCGGATGAACAATTTAGGAAATGCAAAGCATTTGCTTTTCAATAGAAGAATGGATAAGCGTGTTATGTAGATGATACTATTACTGCTGAATTTATGAATGATTATTTTTTGAGTTCATAAGTGCTTCTAAATTTCAACTAAAGAATTGCAAAATATCTTTTTGAATTTGTTTGTCTAATTTTCAAAATCCATTACTAAAAACTACGGAAATCCAGCTTCCCCTTGAAATAAAAATAAGTCATAATGAAAAAAATTGCATTAGTATTTACAATTTTGAAATGTGTCTTATTAATTATGTTTAGCAGTTTCAGTTAACGCCGATAAAATACTATTATTCTTGATATATGTGTGTGCTCAAAATATCAAAAGTTTAGTTTTAAATTTCTTTTCTAGAAAAATAGCTTAGTTTTTTTAACAGATCTTTCACTATTTCAGGTAAATTTTTCTAGTTAAATTTGTGTTGTTAAAAAAACTTTTCGGCTCTCCCACTGATTTAAATAATTGGCTTGAAAATTAGTTCGATTAATATGCATTTGCGATAGCAATAGAGATTATTTTACAAATTATTATTACAATTTATTATGTGATTATAACAATTATTAAAAGACACTATTCAAGCAAAAGATTATAATGACTATTTTAAATTTACTACAAATTAAAAACTTTAAAAATTACAAGTCATTCATGGAGACAATTTTCTTGGGAAAATAAAAAAAGCCTATTATTGTCTGCTGTACTATAAAAACATATTAAGAATATTATAAAAAGAATATTCTAGATGTATTTAATGATCTTGTATTTCGAGCAAAATGTATGAATTATGCATAAATGAATCAATATATAAAAAATACAAATATATTTCCATTATTTGCAAAAGTAAATTAAACATCCAAAATCTATCTAAATATACTTTAAAAGTAATTTAAATGGTGCTAAATTTAAACAAAAAATATCTGAAATTCCTAACATTAGATATTCATCAGGAAAGTATTAGTATTTCGAACATTATTATTTAAAAGTTGAAATTGGTTATTTTCTAAATTTTATAACGGAACACTTTTATTATTCAATATACATAAACACTTTAGGCTCTTTCTATTTTATTCTATAAACCAATCGACCACAAAAAATCTATCACTTTTCCTTTAAAAAAAAAAACGTAAAATTTATTACCCTTTTCTCAAAATGTTTTTTTTTTCAAAATAAATAACCTAAATTTTTATTTGAAAAAAAATATCGTTGCCTTTGGATCCAAACAAAAAAATACACTTTTTGAAGAAAAAGTAAAATATCGGTTAAGTATATATAACATATAGACATTAGCCAGCTCTCATAACATTTCCAAAAAAAATCTCATTAAAAACAAAGTTTTTTTTTATTTCAAACAGTATTTTAATTTTATTATAATGTTTTTAATATTTAGAATATTAAATGCCATAATTTTGGCTAGCAAACTTTTTGTAAAAAATTACATTTAGTATTAAAAAAAAACATTTAAAAAGGTGCGTACGTGTCGAATATAAAAACATATATATATTTTAATGTATACAGTGCTATTTAATATACTTTTCATAATTAAAGAGAAATCCAATACTAACAATAATGTGCATACGCATATTTTGTCTTGTTAAAATCCTTCACAATTTAACTCAAAACTATCAATTATAGAATACATTTATATTATTATGGAAATCACGGCTCTGCCAAAAGTAGCATGGACATATATTTCTTTTCATATCTGAGGGTTAATTAAATTTGTATAAATTATTTTTAAACATAAAACCTTAATAAAGCAGTTGCTCTTATAAAAAAAAAAAACGTTTACCACATTTTCCGACTACATTCACCATTTTTTGTTTTAACTAGTGTATTATTATACAGCTGACAATCTTGTTTATTTTACATTTCTAATTTATTTGAAATATTATGGATTTCAAGCCACGTCAAAAAAAAATATAAATTTATAAAATTGAATTTTAAAAGGTTATATTTTAATCTAATTAAAAGATTAAAGTTTGCCTCTAAGAAAACAAAATATATTACGTTCATGTAGCACTTTTTTTTATTGAAACTAATTTAAAATATATAAAAAAAATTATAAAAAAGTAACATTCTAAACCGTTTTGGGTTAGTTTAGCAAATTTGCAATCTATAAAACATCATATGTAACAAAAAGTAAAATGTTTTGTTTAAAACAAAAAAAATATACATATTCCTCAAACAAATGAGTATCAATTTGATATATTTTTAATGCAAGCAAGACATCCGTTTGTACGTAGCAAATTCAAATTTTTTACTAAAATTAACAACTATAACAATATTTTTTTAAATATATATTCCCTAAGTTTTCTTTTATTAATTATGAAAAGTAAAAATAAATCTAGTAAAATAATAATGCAGCAAAAATGTTTTTTTTTAAGTATTGTTAATTTTCAATCCTATGAAATAAATATTCAAGTATAATCATTGTGAATAATTTCAATATTCAAAATTTGTATCATATTAAAATACTATATTTTTACTTACTTAAAAATAATTTGTGCAATAAAATTATTTAAATATAACTAAGATATACAAATGCAAAATATAATAAAATATTTAAAAGTTTGAAGCATTTCAAAAGGTATAAAAAATAAATTCAGTAACTAAGTTTTGTAAAAAAAAAAATGGGAAATGATATGATGGCACTAAGCTAATCTTAATAAGTCGTTAATAAAAAAAAATAACTTCAAAGCAGCCACTGGCAAATGTAAAATCAAAGGCATCATTTACGAACCGACAGTTGTAAGTAATTATTCGAAATTAAATATTCAGATACCATAAATTTCAGAAAACGCATTGATTTATTTTTCATGTATGGCTTTACCGATGTGGGTATTCGTAACTTTTAGATCACTTTGAAAAAATCATTAAAATTGTTCTGGGCTTTTTTTGTAAAAAAATACATAAATTTTTGGCTGTTTTTAATTAATTGTTATTTTGGGGGGGAAAAGTAACACCGTAAAAGGTCTACACATGTAAATTTACAAAAACAAAAAATTTCTAAGCGTTGCGTCTTAAACAAAATCAAATCAATATTTTCTTATAAAAAAAACTAATTAACAATTACTTTAAAAAAACGTCATGCGTCATAAACAGCGCAGAAACCTCGTCATTAATATTCAGAAGACGGCAAAAAAACATCAAAAGGCAAACAAAATCCAATTAACTAAAATATCATTAAAAAAACGCGCAGTCTAATCAATAAAACTCGGGAAAGAGGAGTTTTAAAACGACATTTTCTGCGGAAAATTCCATTATCCTTTCAAGGCGGAAGCCTGCTTTTCCTTATTTTTAGTTGCAAAATCTTTTTATACATACCAAATCACTGTTGGCGACGCTTGGCGATGCTTGGCAGCGTAGCGGGGAAGAGTAGGGGAAGGGTTCAATCGATGAGAAAGAAAGAGGAGCTGCAGCTATCGATTAGTTCCTCCGTTTTTCTGTTTTGCTGGGCTTTTTTTTCTCGGCTCGTTCGCTTCTTCTTTCAAAAAGCTCTTGTGGCTCTTTTTCCACTTGCCGCCATCTTGGATGAGCGTCGCGTTTGGACCGTGATCAAAGGGTTAAGTAGGAAGAGGGAAGATTCGACTGCTTGCGCCGATGGGCTGCCCAGTGAGAGGGTGTTTTAACGTGGGTCTGCGCAGGTGGGGTACTTGGTTTTTTATGGTGAAAAAAAACTGAAAAAAATATCATTAGGATTAATAAAAAAAACAAATATTTGAAAAACAAACTTTTTTCGATTTTTTGTAAATAATTCTAAAACAATTATTAAGTTTGTAAAATACCTTACTTTTTAATGCATGAAAAATAAAGTTTACAAAAATTTTATTTTTTTAGATACAAAGAAAAAAATTTAAATTTTCTTTAAAACCCGTTTGATTACGCTTTAAAAATGCAATCTAATATTTCTTAGATTGATATTAGAAAAGAAGTATTTCCTGCAATTAAAAACAATAAATTTTTTTTAACTACAAATGTTTTTTGGCAAAAGTAAAAAATAATTATGGAAATTAAATAAAAAGATTTAAGGTTTTCACAAATGTAATACACAAAAATTTCCTTAATTAATGATGGATTAAAGGATAACCCTTGTGAACTTTTGCCTTGTGCTCTAACTTCTCTTCAAATGTATCATAAGTATTCATTGATCAAAATTATAAAACTTTCTTTATAAAATCCATTTCTAAGCCCAAGGTTGTTTAAAAAACGTTTAGCCTGACATATTTGGTTCAGTTAAGCGAACGTCACTACACACCACGGAGATTAGATGAAAAAATGTACTTATATATCATCTTAACCATATACATTATTATCACAGCCTATTTTTATGCCA